>JAQGBX010000437.1:0-36400 GCA_034698745.1 Megaphyllum sjaelandicum | reverse complement strand
AGAAGCGTCAAGAAGCGTCTGAAAAATTAACTTTGAATCACGGGTTTTCAATATTAACTGGAACTGGTGCATAAAAAATGACAGAAGAAATTCTGCCTTCGTCTGAATTAGGAACTATAGAGTAGTAAGTACCTAAAAACCCTTGTCTAAGTTTGGTAAAAGCAATATTAATTGTATTAACTGCTGTGTTTAAAATTTAGTTGGGAGAAAGTCTACGTTGAAGAGCACGAAAACTTCACTGATCATGGGGACTTTGGAGAAATTTGGTTTGGTGAAAACACCATGAAACGAGTTTTGAGATGGATGAATCATTGTCAGTTTATTGATAAAAATTCAGCTATTTTGGATTTAGGCTGCGGAAATGGAGTGTTTCTCCTTCAAATGCAGGTATAAGTTTTGAACGTGAGTATATATATATAGCCATAGCCTCCAGGAGGATAGCGCATATACATGTGCGAGGTCTGTTAGTTCATAAAGTATCGAATTTCAATTTTTTTTTATGAAAACGAATAAAGCACAGAAGGTACGGTACGTGTCCCTGTGTAGGGGCCCTCATGTGCGAGTAAGTCTGTAGTGAACCTCCGTAAAATTTTTATTTGCTGCAAAATGCGAAATGACTTGCAATGAGCATTCCGTGATTTTGTGGCAAATGAAAATCTGACGAACGTTCACTGCCCTCACTCGCAGGTTGTAGGTCCAGCGACTGACGCTCTCTGCAAGCGCATGCACATGAAGGTGCCCCTACATGACTATACCCTTCCTCTCCAACACTGGAGAACACCTATGCTTTATTGTTTCTGTATGTGTTCAGAGGAAAACATGAACTGTTACATTAAACCGAATTAGTGAAAATTACACAGCAACAAGCTCATCGGTGATTTCATGAAAGCCACGTGATATAGGTTCTCAAAAGACATTCAGTAACCCTATGCTCAGACATGATTATTAGTCTAGACTCCATTCGCGAGTGCATTGATTACTAAACCAAATATGTAGTTTGTTGATTATCTTAGCTTAAAACTTGCTTATCAAATTCTTCTGTTGATTACAGGAATCCGGATTTACCAATTTGACCGGTGTTGATTATTCCAAAAGTGCAATAAAACTAGCTACTGATATTGTGGCGTCTCAAAACAAGCAGTCTGAAATCCAGTTGGAGGTAATCCTCTTGTTGTTAACATAACAGCTTCCACAGCATGTGACCTACAGTAAGAAAAAGTGCATCTGTAGTTGACATCATCTGCTCTGGAATATTGATCTGACTTACAGTAGGCCAGTAGCAGCAAATGTTGACATTTACTTGAAGTTCTATTTTTGTTTTAGGTTGGAAATATCCTAGAAATACAAGACGAGGATTGTTCATGTGTTGCCTTTAATAAGAAATATCACATTTGTACAGACAAAGGTTAAGCCAATTCATATCATTTTCTCATATAAATTTTTGATTTCATATATCATAAAAACACCCATTATCAGGTGAAAATAAAAAAAACGTTTACATTTTCAAAATAAATCGTCATTATAAAAAAGTTAACGTTATAAGAATGTTGATTTAGGAACATATGATGCCATTAGTTTGGATCCAGACGATGCATTGGGGAAATGCAAACTATACATATCCAACGTCCATCGACTTTTATGCAATGATGGCCTGCTAGTAATGACTTCGTGCAATTGGACGAAGGAGGAACTTACTGTACAGTTCTCCAAAAGTAAGTCAAATTTTAACGAGAATATGCCGTAGAAAATAGATTTATGTTTAAAATATCTCCATTATTGCATTGTATAGTTAACGTGCGTGTTCTACCCTTATTTACAGATTTTGAGGTTTTGGAAGAAATCCCAATGGCCCAGTTCCAGTTTGGTGGTAAAAAAGGCCAACGAGTTACCTCATTAGTTTTAAGGGCAAGAACAAAAGATAAGGCAGATTCTTGACAAAAGAACAAGAGATGCACATTTTGTAATAAATATATTTTTTAAAGAAATTTCAAACAATATCTTTCTTCACTCTATTTTAAGGTGAGGACTTGGTGCTTGCAGTTGAAAGAATCAGAATATACATAAAAAACTAGCAAGGCTAGTAGAAATACAGGTTTTACAAAATTGTAGCCAAGATAATGATGCATAACAAATAAACTGATCCTTGATGGACTTTAATGGCCAAGCTTTATCAATTAAATTGTTAATAATAGTCAATACTACTGTTTTGGCGATTTATGGTACATCGGCATTGTCAATTCTGCCCTCACCTTAAAAGCACTCACATATATACACAACAATACCATCAAGGAACTTATAACCATTATGAAATAACTATGAAGTCAGTGCTTCCAAATTTGAAAATACTGAAAATGTTACGCAAATTCATAGGTTGTTCAATCCTTGTCAGCTTGGCATTGCTTATTCACCGAGACGAAAATATACAAGGATGTAATTAATTGGAATATATGCAAGCGTTTGCAGCGCTGCTAGAGGAACATGTATTCAGTGGACGGATTATACATGCAAATTGATGAAATAAAAACAAACAAGTTTGGGGTACAAAATAGTTAAATCACAGAATGTTGGCAAGTGGTCTTTACTGGCATCGTCCAATGTCATGGCAGACACCATGTTTGCATCATTTGTATACAAAACTAAGATTTAGTTTTAAGTGTAATTTTCCAACCTCACAACCTCAGCTATTAATTTACGTGTACATGCGTTATTATACAATGAAATCTCTAGGAACATTTTAGTAGAATCAGTCAGCATTACAAACACCATAATGTATTGAACATT
Organism: Megaphyllum sjaelandicum; assembly: GCA_034698745.1. Lineage (NCBI taxonomy): Eukaryota > Metazoa > Arthropoda > Diplopoda > Julida > Julidae > Megaphyllum > Megaphyllum sjaelandicum. The sequence continues at coordinate 33,619 of JAQGBX010000437.1, read as the reverse complement.
TAGGCATAATAAGACAATGACCTTGCAAGGCTTTTAAAACAATTCTTGAAATTCATCTTACTTATGGTGTTGAAATTAGCACATTCTTTCAGGAATTCAATTTAGCCAAGCACTGCAGTTTATAATCTGACTTCATTTACAATAATATACTGTAATAGGAAAATCTTTTAAGATTCCAAAAACATGCTTGAAAACGATGAGTTGGAGGAATTATGAAAGTGGTACAAACGCAGTCTCACAGAATCTCTTTAAGTAGACGAAAGGCACAATTTGTTTAGCCATAAAATTGGTGTACAATGGAATTTACCTTATTCGGGGATAACACCATCTGGCGGTCCATGCATATAAACTCAAAAAAGGGCCATTTTTGGTGATCGCATGAGCTGATTCCCATGTATATTCATGGAAAAAGCAAAATATTAGACTATTGAATCAAATTTCTTTTTTGGAGTTTATGCTGGGGATGTTAAAGCATTTCCTTTGGAGCAAAAGCCCTCCCCATACATTCAGAGCATACATGTAATATCTGGGTGATGTGTATAGAATGAAAATATTTCAGAAAATGTTAAACTAAGAAACTTACTGGATCATAAACAAACGATGCTGCTTATGTTTGCACTTCAGTGAGTTACTTATGCTCAAATCTTATTATTTCATAATAGGAATATTTGGACTGGCCATAGCCTACAGAGTTTGATTTCACTGCTCAAGTGACACGTGAAAGTAATCAGTAATACATGTACTGTATATGATTGGCCCATTAAATTTATGGCATCCAATCGGACACTGATTAAACACACGTGAATCCTCGAGATGATAGCTTAAAACCAGCTAAAACTTTGCCAAAAACTCAGCTATGTTTCGGTAAACACACGAAGACAGTGGCAATATGGGACAAAAGGGGGAATTGCCATTCAATTACATTAGGATGATGACTTAAGGCACAGTACCAAGTGACTGCAAAGACGCTTGGCAACATAAATAAGATCTGGGCACGTCAAGAAGCGATGGGGCAAGGAGGAAGCACGCTTTGCGATGCAACGAAAATAATACGATCAAAAAAAATTACATCATAAATAATAACTCCATCAAATAAAAGCTGGAACCACCACAATCCCCTGACCCAGGGATGAAGAGGGCCCTGTAATGCAGTTTAGTGAACAGTTTGGAACCGGAGTTGGCGTATAAAAAATAGGATCTTGGCTGAACTCCTAATAAGGAACATTGGAAGGGTGCGCTGCTTGGCGTTCCATTTTTATAAATAACAACTAAGTGTTTTGGCACTACTTAAGACACTGCTTTCTTTTTCTTGTTCAGCAGCGTTGAGGGGGCACCCTTTATCGCCTTGTGCAACCGGCCGGCCTCCCCCGTCTTCCTGTCCATACGCACGTGGGCTGGCGACACTGCCTGTTGCTTGCGCTTCTGCTCGATTTTCTGCCGCAGCGTGAGCAGCGTCGCCGGGCTTGCTCCAGTGCCATGTTTCACGTGTTTACCTGTCAGCGCCCTCGGCGCCCTCTTGCGAAACATGGCATTGGCAGCGGCCCCGTCGCCCCCTCCTGCGTTAGCAGGCGTCGGCGTGGCCGCAGTCATCAGGACGCTTTCGCTGGACAACGGCGACTCGCCGCGGCTCTCTGCCGTTGCTGGCATCGCGAGCGGCAGGGCGAGGGATAATGGCAGCGTCGCCGCCCCAGACGCCAGCGATCCCTGCATCTCCTGGAACAGATTGGCGTAGTGGGCGACGTACATTGACCAAGGAAAGCGTTGCGTCGGGTCTGCCACGGCCGTCGACAGCAGGCGCATCTGGTGGTGCAAAAGGGCGCCACCATCATCATTGTCCTCATTCTCCCTTTCGCTGCTGTCTCCATCTACTTCCTCCTCATCTTCCTCTTCCTCTTCGTACTCGCCTTCATCTTTGGTGTAGTCCTGCGACGCCGCCGACTGCAGCAGACCCACACGCCTGCAGTCGACGCCGAGCAGCTGCTGCCGCAAGACCGGGTAGGAAACGAATCCGCCGTTGGCGGCGCCATTGACATCGTAGGGGTCTCCCAGCGCCTCTTCCTCGGCCCTCGGTCGCTTCTTGTGCGGCTGAGTGGCAGCGCTCTTGCGTCGCCGGCCAAACGTCGGCGACGAGTCCAGAAGACTGGAGCAACTCAATGAGCGCTTGACTGCACCGAACACGTTCCTCTTCTCTCCGGCCTCATCGTCCATCGCACCGTGATTGGAGTCGGAGGCGCCGCCAGCTGCCACGGTGAAATCCACGTTCTTGTGCCGGCCATTGTCCACCACCGAGCGCCGGATGCAGCTGACCATCTCCTCCAGTCGCACGCGTTTTTGAAGCAGTTCTGGCGTTGCCGACGTGGAGATGCAGTTGTTCGGCGACGCCACGTTCGGGCAGGAATCGCAGCGCAAAGCGACCATCCTAGTGTTTCGGGACAGGTTCAGCGGCTGTTCTTCCACTTCCTGCTCCAAGCCTCGACCGTTGTCGCAAACCGGGAAGTGGTCTTTGACCGGTCTTTCGTCCACCGTTCTCTTGCTGAGGTCCATCGGGACGTCGCCGTCAGCGCCCTCGTCGTAGTCCTCCTCCTGCCGCCTGACGTTAACTCTCCTTCTAAAGTGTCCGTTGTGTGGCCTGCCCTCCGGCCGCCTCCTCCGCTTCACCAGCGTCTTCTTCCGGGCGGCGCTGTTGCAGCATCCTCCCCGGAGGTCCGCGCTACTGTGTCCGTTGCTGTTAGACCGCGCTGCAACGGTCATCTTTTCGTCCATCGGCGAATCTTCCATCTTTCGCATTGTTCCCATTACCGTGGACATGGGCCCCTCAGGGACAGGCTCAATGTTTCCGGTAATGCGACGCACTCTTGAGCGGCTATCATCTTGACCATTCCATGGCGGCTTCGAGAGCTGTTCCAGAAGGCAAACTAGAATGAAGCAAGGAATCACGATTTAAAAATACGCAATATACGTTTGCGACAAAGTTTTGTATAAAGTCTGGGATCTATCATGACACCAACGGACATTGTGCCCGCCCCATGGTTGTTGTTGTTGATGATACTGGAATGTTTGAATTTGGCGGGCATGGACCGTCTTACAGAGAAGGTTGAACAGAAAGCGGTATCAGCAACTATACTGCCACTGTAAGATGTCACTTGTTTACTCCCACATGTTCCAAAAAACATGACCTTCAAAGACGTCCCAAAATCGAGTTTATGTCAGAGGTGTCAGAGGCCATTGCTATCTGTCGTTGATGAAATCATCCATGCAAAAGTATTAACTTCAATGTTTGAAATTAATAACTTTGTTATTATTGCTCGTTCCCAGACGGAGTGTGAATAGATGTGATATCATCACTGTAAAAAGCGCCCAAAAATGTCATGTCATTCTTAATTTCGACCGTGATTTTGGCTGGAAGGCTGGCACTGGCTTTTCTTATTTGGCAATTTGTAAAGTTTGTAAAAATGACCGGAAAACGAAGTAACTTTGATTTTTTCTCGTAAAAATGACATTGCCTTTATGTTTATATACCCATCACGATGCACGCGCTAATTAATTCGGTTAAAATATTTCCAGTTCCTTGCATACTAATTAGTGTTGTGCAAAAGGCGAGGAAGTATAAAATGCGTAAATTATTATCTTGTACGCTGTTGAGGATATCTCGATAACGCATACATTTTCAAATGAATGGGAAAACAGGTTTGCGAAAATCGCCATAACATTTGACTGTTCCAAGAACTGCGGAGTTTACGTTGTTTTTTCTCCCAAGATTAAACGAGACAATAAATTTTTATTTGAATTGTTAATGCTGATACTATCAGGAGGGGAAATGTATTGGTGGCAAAAAGAGTTTTGGCTATCGCACAATTCATCGAAAATTGACCAACATTGTAAGCCGTGCCACCTGAAACCCCTGGAACTACTCGAGGATCCATCCATCCATTTTTTCCCCAATAAGTTCTTTTAAAATATTTAGAATACTCGGAAACACTGCATAAGACTGTCAAGGAAGATTGCAGTTATTAGATAAGGAACGTCGATTGTACTAAATTTTCTCATAAAATAATTCAGATTTAACGATAATGCAAAGTAGTCAACTTGTTATCTTCCGTATCTGCCAGGTAAATTGGCAAAAGTTGCAGCTTTTTGTTTCCTTAAATTTTCGATTTGGAAAATGCAGTACTGCATCTTGAGTTTCAAAACATATGCTGCGCGGCTGCAGTACATTATCTGTTTAACTACTCCAGGATACGAAACAGATATTTTCATTACGTTAATTGCTTCCAAGAATGTGATAATTACTTTGGTTGGCCGGCCAGCCACTTCCGGTATCTCTCCATTGAGCAATTGTTAAAAGTTACGTAGGATGCAATACGTGGCTGCAATAGTAAGAAGTTCAAGTACAGTATTTTACATTCAAACCTCATTAAGAAGAATTCGCATTATAATACGAACTTCTGATAGCACGAACTCATCACAATTCCCCGTATAAGCTTATGGACGAATAATGTTAATTTCGACGAATTCCGAAATCGGATATGACAAATTTTCGGATACAACGAATGAATTTTCGAGTTCCAGGCATTCTCGCTACGCTATAACGTGAAATCGAACTTCAGATAACATAAAAAAATAAATGAAAGAGGAATATAAAAAAAAATGAAAAAGGGTTCATGTAATCGAAAATTCCCCGATGAAACTGTGTTTTTATTGTTGAAGTCTTGTATTGTCTGACTTCCGATAACAAGAACTACGGTATTATAATCAAACAAATTTATAGGTTCGACTGTATCTCCAATTTAATCACATTGATGGCAGGAACATTTGTCCACGAGAGGCTACATAAATTATTAAAAAAGTATATTCCTCGTCTAAGATATACCCTGAAGTTATTTAATACTCGAAAATAACTATGTCCAATAAATAGTCGAAGACGACGTTGACTGAAAATGACGTAATAATTACTTTCTATTCATGTTTAGAATGCTTTATAAACAGAAATCAGCATTATGCAATTGCAGTAAAACCTGGAAAAGTGACCACCGGTTTATGTTGGCCACTTTTTAGTGTTTTGTTATTTCTAGTGTACATTGACTTCATAAAAATTCTATGTATAGTGACCACCTGTCTATTGTGTACAATGACCAGTGTGAGTCGTCTTTTTTTGCAATTTTTACATTTCCAATGTACCTTATAAAGTGACCAGATAACAGACGAGTCACCTTACATCCTGCTTTAATCCCAGTGGTTCTCAAAAAAGTTAGCAAATCATGTTATTCAGATCGAAAAAATCAATGAAAATATGATCATAAGAAGCAAAAAGCATTTAAAACAAGGAAAACTTGATAATTGTTGTTTTTTTTTTTAAAAAAACAAATGTGTAATAAGGCAATAAATATACTGTATGTAATGCACGTGGGCATGATGATTCTGTATTTTTTGGTTGTGTGGTTTTTTACCATACATGCAGTCTACATGTAGCCTATACAAATACAGTGTGCGTGTTCATTTTAATTTAATTCAGGCATTCTTTGTATAGTGACCAACATTGAATTTTTTTGTTGGTGGTCACCCTTAACATTTTTTACTGTAACTGTGCAAATTAACTTTGCACATGTAGAATCCGAACATTTTCCCGATTTGTTTTTTACAAACAAATACTGTATAGATACAGTAAAGTAAATGAAACACTCGCCCAGTTATCAGATACCACGAGTGCAGAAAATAATTAGGTCTGCCAATGCCAAGCAAGTATAAATTGCAGGCGAATAGTTCACGCCATGCAAAAGTCGGTTAACATTTTCCGAGAACTGCACCATAATTAATGGTTGAACAGCAAACCGAAAAAGGTAAAAAGGAATAAAAAAAAAACCGTTCGCACATTTGCTTTTTTGTCTTTGAAAACTTTCTGCTAATTTGCAACGCGTATTTGCTCGGCCGACCTATACTATAAACCCCGTTTTTGAAGGAAATACAGCCAGCCAGAGGGAGGATTAAAAAAAAAGGACATTACGAATGCTAGTATTGAAAGGATAGAAGTCAGGAGAAGGAGGAGGAGGAGGGCCGACCAATCACACCGTGGGCCAAAAAATGTGGTCCAAAATGTCGGCCATGCACAAGAGAGGAAAACAACAACAAAACAAACAAAGGGGTTAAAACATGCGGGCGAAAAGTTGCGATGCAACAACGACCCGTTTCAAACGAAACGCATTTTTCAACGGGAAACTGATGGAAGACAAATCAAATTTCGTCGAATCGGTCGGGGTCAATATTCTTTTTCCGAGCACAATTAATTCGAACGATCGAGTCAATAAACGAAACGTTTTCAAAAATGAAAACATGGGAAAAGTAGATGCGCGCTGCATGCGTGACAGTAATTTGCACGCCAGTCAAACAATACGTGGAACAATAAACTCTGGTTTAAAATTATAGCTGGAAAGGTTGCTTTGAATTTGAATTATTCGATGAGTGCATACATAGCCGCTTGGTGTCGTAAAACCAAGCCCAAATTGAAGGGGTTTTCTCGATAAAAATGTACTTGAAGCCATCAAAATAATATTCTCAGAAATCGTGACTAATCACGACGACTCGACTAAAAATGAGCCAGAGTTAAAAGTCGAAATACGAATGCAGAATTTTGTTAAAAGTTGAGCAAAACTATAACACTATGAATTAACCTAGCCCCTTTTTTTGACATTTATGAGACGAACGCAATATACGTACAGTAGAACGAACAGAATTTACAGAAATTAAAATTAAAATTAAATGACCATGGTCGATTAGCATAGCCAACTATTCGAAATTCTCTAAAAAAAATGGTCATAAAAATCTAAAAATTATGGAGGTTTTTCAAACGTAACATTTGAAATAAGAACATATTGAACTTGATCGAAATCCGGAAAACAATTTTTGTAACGTTCCCGAAAACTTGGGCGATCTGACCGACCCCCGCGTGACTGACCCCCACGCGTAAAACTAAGTTTGTCCAGGGTGAAAAAAAAAAAAGTAAAAAATTGGATGTCCGAATTTTGAAAAAAAAAATCAAAGTTCCTTACCTGGTGATTAAAGGTGATTTTAGGAAACGGCTATGATTAATCCAGGCGTGAGGTCTCATAGGCGAGACAGAAGGATGGTGCGACCTCCTCGAAGGTAAATTCCAAAGTGATTTTTTTCATCCTATTAGCTTAGGAGGAACCGTGGGCCTCGTGCTTCGGACATTGGCGTTGCTCGCGCAGGTGGTGGTCATCGCGTCCTAACCGAGTGACCCTCAGCATAGCGTATGGTCAGTGGATGCAACATGGGATAACCATCTACCTGCGCATTATTACGTAGGCCAGGTAAGGAGCAGGTAGGCGGGGCCAGCGACGTAACAGCAAAGGGCGGAGCCTCCACGTGAGACAAACGCCCACTCAACGGGCGGCCATCTTGGAAGTCCAGCAATTCAAAATGACGCGGGAGATGAACGGCTGCGAGAAACGATGGACGAGCGGTCAGTTTAACATTGTTTCTTGGGGAAAAAAAATATGTAAACTTGAAGAATTTGTTTAAGATCGTTATGCTATAATGCGACTAAGAAATCGGGGAAATTTTCTATGGAATGAAATCGTGGAAATGCGATGAGATCGTCCCAAACTTTACAACGTAAGTAAAAGTCAGTGATTTTAAAACACATTAAACTATGTCATGCACGAACTTCTTTTTTACTTTTTAACGCAAAAACATATGCGTAATGTTTATATGATGGAGATGTTCTCGTTTTTATGTATGCATGTTGTGATGTTCTCATAATCTCACAATCTTTAACGCTAAAACATATGCATAATGTTTATTTGATGAGATGTTCTCATTTTAATGCATGCATGTTGTGATGTTCTCATTTTTACGTATGTATGTTGTGATGTTACCATTTTTATATATGCATGTTTAGATGTTCTCATTTTTATGTACTCATAATCTTTTACTAAGTATATATGTGATCTTATTCTGATGCGTTCTACAACATTGTTCCCGGAAATATATTTCAATTTTATACATATTTTAATGTGTTCCATCATTTTCTGCGAAGGTTGATGTGTTGTATTATCATTTTCGTTAAACTATAATTCGACTCAGAAATTGGGAACTTTGCATGCTATTGACTTAAATCATGAAAAAGCGATGCGATTGTAAGTCAAAATCAAAGATTTAGACCACACGAAACCTCAATTGCTACGCATTTTTTTTACTTTTTAAGAACACGTGTTTAGTGTTCTGCATGGATGGTGCATTCCAATTAATTGTCTGTTTGATTGTCTATATATATATATTATTTAACTATTCCAATAAATATTGCCAAAAATTATTATGACATTTGATAGCAGGCATACGATGTTCTCGATTCATGCGTTCATAATATTTTAATGAATATACATTACATGTAAGTGTTCTAATTCTGATGCGTTCCACCAAATTGTTTCTGAAAATGTGTTTCAATTTTTTCTGCTAGTTTTTGTATTTTATCCTTTTCGGCGAATTTTAATGTGATACAATTTGTTCTGCAAGTTTTAATGAGCACGTTAATGTGAGATACAACGAGAAATTTATTATTTAATAGTTTGCATCAATTGACGTTTACTCATGACTGTGTCCATTCATTTCCCTGGCAAATCTTAAGTAAAATTATAAGTAATGGTCTTTATAGTCATTAAGCACATGCATGCACGTATACTGTCAAAATACTGTGAAATTGATAGAAATATATATTTCATGTATTATTATCGTAACATTTCAGTTTTTCATATTTACAAGCATGCGCTAGGAAATGTGCTATGAAGTGAAGCCCAACTTTGAAATAGGAAAGCTTGGAATTTTCGGCCATATTGGATCTTATTTGGATCTTACGTATCAATTCAACGTGAAATAGATTTTAATTTACACCTCAACTTTTAACAATTGATTATTAATACAGAAGGGGATAATTGGGATACCTTTCTATCATCAGAACCAATTAGGAAAAAAAGTGATGCCTCTATCGTGTCTTTCGGCTATTTAAGAAACTTTATATGCTTCCATATATGCTGTATAAAGACTGACACATTGTTAGTAAATTTACAATTTATATAGGCCCTTTATAACGCGGACAATTACTTCAAACAACTTTCGGGTATCCGTGGGCGATAATAAGTGAATAAAGAGCATGGAAATCAAAAGTGATATTAAATGGATTTAGACGTAACACAAAAACACAGATATTACCCCAATAACAAACTATATACAGTACTATACACAGCGACATGTATTTCTTGCGAGCACATGAGTCATTCAAACCTTCCCTGAGTGCATGATTACATTATCTCGGTAAATGAGTTCAATTTCGAAAGTATATGCAAATGAATTCAATTTTGAAATACATGTATATGCATGTTCATAAAAACACAAAAATCTTCCAAAAGTGGAGCTGCAGCTCTGACCGCGTTATGAGTGATTCTGGGTTATACCGGGTGAACACAAAGTCTTTATCCCTCCCCCCAAATAACATTTACACCATTTGAAGGTATGACAATTCTGTGTGTGCACTTTAATATGAAGTCATGGGTGCTTTATTCATTGATGGTATTAAATGTTACCTATCAAGACCATTTTTTGAACGAAATCGAAACTACAATTTTTGAATCGTAACTCCTACGACAAAATGTCAAAAAAGGAAAAGGAAGAGCATGGTTTGTTTGTATGTTTTCAACTGGTTTCGACTTCATTGGCAATTATTTTTAATTGCTACAATGTTTTGAAAACAGGGGCAAACACCAATTGTTAGCTGCGCTGCAGCACACTCGTGCATAAAAGTCGCTATACAGCAGGGCAAAAGTGTGCAGCAGCGTAGCTAGCGATTGGTGTTTGCCCCAGTTTTCAAAACATTGTAGCAACTTCAAATAATTGCCAATGAAGACGAAACCAGTTGAATACATGTAAATACAAACAAACCATGCTATTTCTTTTCCTAATTTGACATTTTTTCCTAGGTATTACGATTAAAAAAGTATAGTTTCTATTTCGTTCATTAGATGGTCTTAGGTAACATTTACTTGTAATACCATCAATGGATAGAGAGCCCCCATGACTTCCTATTCAAGTGCACACACAGAACTGTCATAGCTTTAATGGTGTACATGTTCATGTTAATGAGGTGCCACTGTAATCAATTGAGCGAAAGAGTTACTATCAACATCAAAGCTATCATCATCAAGCAACATGTTTCATTATTAAAAAAATTAAATTAAATTCTCTAAATTCAGTCAGTCAGTTTTTGTTTTGTTTGCGAAACCTGATACAGTTTAATAGTTTCACTGTTACAATATACATGTATACAAGGACATTTAGTAAGTTGATTATAAAGCATATGATGTTTTTAACATGTGTACAGTATTTGAAATAAATGAATAAGGGATAGTTACACATAAACGATCTATTTTCCACTGTGCTGCAGGTACATGTACAAGTATGTGAATTTGACTCAGAAAGCAGCTTTAAGAATGGAACATTTGGCCGTACTAAAGCTTCTGTCTGACAGGGTGGCCAAAGGTCAGGGAAGTCCGGGCAAAAAAAGTGGCCATGAAAGTCATGGAAATGTCAGGGATTTTCCCAAATACATGTTAAAGCAAAATGCTATCCCTGGACTCAATTCTGCTAGCAGCTCCATCCCCAATCCTCTTCAGCTAGACTTGTAACAAAATCTATAGTGTTTTGCCAAGCTTAACTCATCGCAATTGTTATTTTATTTTTGATTACGAAATAAAAAATTGATTTGGATTAACGAGTATGTTTTGGTCAGGGAATTTTGAATTTTAGTCAGGGAAAAGTCAGGGAAATTGAAAATGAAAATTTTGTGGCCACCCTGGTCTGAGTACCCCCATTTATATTAATTGCATCAGCAAGGGTTGAGTTTCAACTCTTGCATTCCAATAAAGTATTCTTCGCAGCCCTACCCAAATGGGTCCTGGACAAAACAGGTTGGTATACACGCTGACTCCGGCCTGACCAATGGACAGATTTTTTAAGGCTAAGGTGCGGTGGTAAGGAAAAGACGCGGGCAGCTATATCGCATTTGGTCACGCTGTCTTTTATGTTAAAAAATGATTCGAGGCAGCAAGTAGGAAGAAGCACGTAAAGAAAAAAAACTGAAGTGGACATTAGTGGGGGGAGGCAGAGAAAAGGCAGGGAGGCAAAAAAAAAAGCAAGAGGGGGGTATTAAAGGCAGAATAAAAAAGCAAGCACCGTGCACGCGGGATGGTGAATAGGCCTTACTGACCGAATTTATGGCCAAAAAGTTGGAGTTTTTGAAAAGACGAGCTCAAAAAGGCATTCATCGACGCCAGGGTCCGAGCCCAGTGTGTAGGTCAATTTTTTAGGCAATGGGTCATCGCGGAAATGGATACAACCGCACCTCAATCCCTCGACTTATGCATGAATATCGATTTAATCTGAATAAATCTTTCTTTTTTTTGAAGATGAAGAAGAAGAAGAACAAGGAAAAAAAACCAGATTTCTTCAGGGCCCTCTTAAATTGAAAAAAAAGTAGGAGAACTGGGTTTGAACCGTCATCGGATTTCGTCTCCGAATCCGAATGGGGAAAAAAATCATCTAGAATTGCACGAATTTATTTGATTTTTATGTTAATTGGTGGATATGGAGGGAGCTTGACCCTCCGTTGGGTTGGACATATTAAATATTCGATTCATGAATAATTCAATGGCGACTGGCCACAGACCAGATTCCGAGAAATGGCGTTTTCGCTGCGCATGCGCATTGACCCCAGATGGAATTTCGAGTTGTGTTGACTCGTTGTTTTCGGCGAGTGTAAAACGAGGGGAGGGGGTTAAAAGAAGCCCCAAGGTAGGCCAAACAAAGGAGCCGGGCCAGGATGATCTGTCTTGGCAGGCAATAGGCCTAGGAGGTGTTGTTTTTTGTCTTCACTTTAAATTGCTCAACTCACCTACTTTTGGATTCCACGTACCCTCTCAACCCTGCCCTCACTTTTTTTTTTGTTGCTCCAAATTTATCTAAATTCAATTTACGAATTGGATTGCGGATACTGGAAGTGTTATATAACGGTTGATTAAAGAAAGACGAATTTAATAATAATCCTCGTTTAAACTTGGTATATAACATTTTAGGAAGTTTCAAGAAACCATATATGGTTTGCATTCATCCAATCAGCGGTTATTCACAAGTATCTTAAATTGTGCAAATTTTGTGACGACGAGGTAGCAGAAAATTAGAATCTCAATAACCATTTTTAAAAAAATAAAAATTAGTTCATATGACGATTTAGTTTTCCCAGAATACATTGCAAGGTGATTTAATATAATTACGGAATTACATGTACTTCCATATCGAATCCAAACGTTGCTCTATTTTGAAATGTACATGTACTATCAATTGCTTTTCTTTAGTTTTCAAGAAATTCTATCAACTCGAAAATTACTTATGTACATGTATGTACTTCCATTTCTTTAGTATCCAAGAAATTCAATCGACTCGAAAATTACTTACGTACATGTACGTATTAAATTACATGTACTTCCATATCGAATCCAAACGTTGCTATTTTGATATTACTATCAATTGCATTTCTTTAGTTTCGAAGAAATCCAATCGACTCGAAAATTACTATGTATAAATAATTTAAACCCTTATATGCATCATTGGAAAAAAAATGGAGAAAAGAAACGATAAATTTAGGCATTCTGAGGAAAGGTAATTTGACAATAAGAAAATACCGAGAAAAGTCGAGTTATTCAGAATTTTATCGAAATTGATTCAAAATAATTGGAATGAACCAAGACAGACTTCACAGAACCAAAGGCATCATTTACGAGTTAACTGCAATGGGAAATGATATGACGCTCCGTGCAAAAGCACTGATATCCGATTTACTGAAATCTGAATCATTTGTTCAAAAATAATCAGAGACGAGATAGAGAGAGTGAAAATCGAAAATCTACATTGTCCAGTCGACGTCTGGCATTGAGGCTATACCTGGAGGGATGTTTACTGAGAATCGCCAGTCGAACCTGGGTTTGTAAAAATGTAAAAAAAAGCGAAAAAATGCGTTAAATTACCTGTTGGTGGCGCATATTTCAGGGCCAAGGTTAGCTTAGCAGTTTGGGCATGGCGTGGTCCACCTCGCTGTCATTGGTCCATTTTCTAATTTCGATTTTTTTTGCAAAAATTTCTTTCCTCTTTCTCCAGCTCCATTTTCTTCCTCTTTGTTTCTCTTCGGACCCTCGATTGCCCTGCACCCTTAAAAAAGGAATGGAATTACGTAATAGAATGTAGGTCAAGTTTGAGACACAGGAAGGACGGAGGCACAGGGGAGGGGATGAACCCAGCCTTGGATGGAACCTACTTGAGCGGAAATACACGGGCGGAGGAAGGGCCATGGAAACCTGCTCGCCTGAGACGACAGGATACAAAAAAACGAAAAACGATCGTAATGACCAACAAAGTTTCCCATCTGGAAACTACTTATTTGTATTGTGCGGATCCATACATCATATTATGTCGCTACTGATTAAGCGGGGGTCTGTCCGCCATCTTTGCGAACACGTTCTGCTTTCAAAAAATGTGCAAATTCAAAGAGTTAAATAACTACATTGTCCACTAATTTACAACATAGTACTTACCACTTACAACATACTTAACACATACTAACTTTATACTGTGTAATCTCATTTGGCTTCCGACCCAATTCGGTTTTTTAACCATTTGGAGAAAATAGACTTAATTGTTTGGCTTTTTTTCACTACACTATACATAAATGCACATGTCCAAAAAGCTAAGCATAATCATATACTATTCACAAGTATATAAATTATGTTTAGCCTTTGGACATTAAAGTATACATGTACAGTGTACTTCCGATTATCAGGGGAGGTTTGAAAAAGAAATTTTTCGGATAATCCGCGAAATGCGAGAAATATCAAATAAAAATTGCACTAACAATGATGTAATTAGAAGTATGAGGATTGTGTTAAATATTAACAACTTGTTTGTGCAATCGTAACTTTACACAGTTTATGGTACATGTACTTTATTGTTTTTTTAAAGGTTTTAAATTAAAAATATGTTGGTTTTTTTTAACCAAAATTGTAACGATATTTTGAGAATAATTGTCCTCTTTTGGAAAATAGTATTTTGTTTTGAGAAAATGACTTTTTTTTAAAAAAATAAAATTAATGTACATATTAGATAAAACCTTCGAATTTTGTAAAAATCGTCATATTTCTAATAAAAACCTATATCTAAAAAATAAAAAACAGACATAGCTTAGAAAATGTTTTGGAAAACTCGATAGTTTTCAGCCAATTTTATCAGCGTTTAGAAAAATACATTATTTTGTACATATAATTGTCTTGTTTTTAATATTGGACGCCTTCGAAACAAAGGAAGTTATCAAATGCTGTTACTGTAGAGGCAATTAAAATGTGCGACCAACTGTTCTACGGTGTCATTGTCAACTTTTACTACTGACTAGACAGTTTAACAAGCATACATTGGTTTTAAAATGATGACCAATTACATGCATTTTTTCAGTGCATTAGTTCCAAATTGAAACAAAACAAAATGGCGAATTCCACAGACAGCACATTCGGAGAGATTAGTTTTTTTTTTAATATCACACATCATCTCAAGTTCAAGGTGCTGCAAGATGGTAGGTAGAGGGGATGGGGTCATTGATGCTAAGATTTTTCGCTCCACCTGCCCTAAAAGATTTGGGTCAGTGTTGGCCCTTGTTGTTGTTTTTCACAGATGAACATGAGTGAAGGTGGGTGGCGAGGACCTGAGACGCAGCCATTTTGAGGGGTCAACATCCGGGAACTGGCTACACGAATTAGGTCAAAGTGTCTCAAATTCTGCAGAAATTTTTCCAGGGACGGGTATCATCAAGGACTCGATTGCATTATGTTTACAGTATAATGTATATGTACACTGTATATGAAACATATGTACCAGTACATACGAAGACAACATTAATGAGGAAATTTCTTCACTTAAAATAATTTTGCATTATTTCAGTAAAAATGTATGACTGCATGGTTGTACCTGGCTCTGGCACTAACGCTGCTTGAATACAAGCGTCAAAGAAAAGTGTTGAAGCAATCATGTTACTTTTCCTTAGAAACTATACATTTAAGCTAGTGTTAAGGTATTACCGGTAAAATATAACATCACCATAAGCAAACCACCTTGGTGCTAAACACTGCATACCTTTAATTCTAAGAATTGAAGATTTGACCAAGTGGCATAGAAATAATGTTTCGATGGAAACAGTTTTTCTTCAGTAAAGTAGATATTATTCATCCGCTTTTTCCAACAGGCTCACAAATTCGTTACATTTTGCATATTTTGATTTAAAAAAATAAACATGAAACCATTACAACCTCAGAAGTAAAATGGAATACGGAACAAAACGGCGTTCCATCCCACATGCAGTTAGATTAAACTATTTCTTTATGCTACTTCCATCCGTAAAAATACGAATAAATGAATAAAAAATAAGCGGGTTTAGGACTTTTTTTAAATTTCAATTTTTTGGAGAAAAATTGTCATCCCATCTAAATTTAATTTATCTCACTGCAGGACTTAGTAAGTTTCTGAGTTTTAGCATATTTTTTAAAGTTTTATTCGTTATTCGAAATAAGACCCTTAAATTTAATGTATAATATATTTACATAATATGAGGTTATAACGGACCGCCATCTTTAATGAAATAAGTCTTGTAACAAAGCCGATTTTCTTTTATAAAATATCATATGGCATTCATCAAACACTCAATTTCAAACAAGATTCACGTGCGTGGAAACTGGCCAAAAAATCGTTGCGCACGTTGTATTTCTATTGGTCAGTGTTGAATGACCATAGTAGTACAATATAGAAACGAAGAAAAGCATGCAGGTCCACCATTTCCGTATGAAAGGTCATTATCACCATGAGCATAAATTTATCCGCTTGCACTGTGAATTTACTTTTAAAAAATCGTGCAGGTAAAAACCTGGTCAAAGAATGGACATCCACCAGAAAGATATTTTTTCGTGAAAAAACTGCCCAACAATAAAAGCCCCTTTCCGCATCCCCCCTCCTCAAAAAAGCTTGCCCAATGGTCTACATATTTTTTCAAAAGAATATTATTCGCATTGCTATAAGGTGTCCTACTTTTTCGCACAAAAAAACAACTATATTATAAAAAACGCTCCGTCCCCTCTGACCGTTCCCTAGCTGGTGGTCAATCCCCGTCCGTCCACTTGGTCCAGCATCTTAGATTTCCAAATCTCATTACATTATCCCCTCCTTTTGCCTCAATTTCTGTATAAATATTTTTAACAGATTCCCCACCCCCTCTCGAGTCCCCCTCTTCTTACGGGTCATCGCGGATATGACCATTGTCCACCCCTCTTTTTAGCCACCCCACTTCCCTTACTGCCCCACTAGCTTAGCGTTTCATCCTGCAATTTTTTAACGTGAGAATATTTTTACATTTATTTTCATCACCCCCCTCCTTATTTCTCTGGCAGCGCGTAGCGATGGGTCAACCTTGCCTCGCCAATGGTCAACACCGTGACCCAATTCCAGGTTGTGCTCCGCTGAGATAAACAACCATGACCCAGAGTCAGAAGCGAAAACAAGGGGTTGGAACCGGACTCGGATTAATTCAACAGGTAGGACTATATCTGGACAAGGTGCAGTGAAAACAAAAGGAAGGATGAGGGGGAGGAGGAACAACTCAACTTGGGCTGAATGACCGGTCGTACCAAACTCAACTTCAATTTAATCGTTGATTAAATCGGAGACAAAGAATATCGTTCGAACTCTTGCAAATTGCAATGCTCTTCAAGTTGAAAACTCTTGATGTGGTTGTTCATCACAGTTTGAAAATTTCAAATTTATCAAGACTGAATGAATATATAATTAATTTCCCAACGCCATTAGTTTAACTATGTGCTAATGGTCCATTAACTCATTAAGATATACTTCTCGCAACATCGTGATATCCAAAATGTTAATGTATAATTTCAATTTTCTACATTTACATTAAATGTACAAGTACATTGTGAGCAATGCGAAATGTTTTTTTTTAAATAAAAGGGAATCATTTCATTAGCTGTGCTCTGATTTGATCTGACATGCCATTTGATGATTCGTGCTGTGAATTGATCATTAGATGAGTTGTGTTCTGACTTGACTATATTAGAAATTGTCCAATGATAATTTCTAATCTGGTTATTTGACGATGATTCAGGCTCTGATTTGATTATCTGAAGATTTATGTTACGATTTGATCGTATTAGGAATGCTGATCAATCAACATTTCTAATTTCATCATTTGAAGGTTCGACCTCTGAATGGATCGTTTGATGATTTGTGTTCCTATTTGATCATATTAGGAATTACTGATTTGATTAATCATCATTTCAAACTTCGTTATTTGAAGGTTTATGCTCTGAATCGATCATTGGATTATTTGTGTTTCAATTTGATCACATTAGGAATTGTTGATTTGATCAATCATTATTTCTAATTTGATTATTTGATCATGATGGTTCATGCTCTGACTTAATTATCTGATGATTTGTGTTCTGATTTGATCATATTGGGAATTACTTATTTGATCAATCATCATTTCAAATTTCATTATTTGAAGGTTCATATACTCTGAATCGATCATTTGATGATTTGTGTTTCGATTTGATCACATTAGGAATTGCTGATTTGACCAATCATCATTATTAATTTAATTATTTGATCATTCGTACTATGAATTAATCATCTGAATATTTGTGTTTCTATTTGACTATATAGAATTTGATGATTTCATCAATCATCATTTCTGGTGGTTTTTATAGTGGTATTATCACACTCTAAAAGATGTATTCCATTTTCTGCATAATTTTTATAGAAAACCTAATTTATACGAAAAAATAAAATAATCTTGCTACAAAATTAATCTAAAATATCACGATTAAACTAATTTTGTATGTCAAAAACGTTCGTGTAAGCAACAAAAGTAAAAATTAAATTAAAAATAGCACTGTATTAAAAAGTTTGTAATTTCTGTCATGGATGGCATTGCATATTGCGTATGGATCTGGGCGGTTCTAAATACAGTATCTAAGAGAGAAATAGGATTTATGAGAGAATTTCGTGCCCCACGTGTAATATATTTATTAAAATTCCTGTGAAATTGAACGTCGCTTACCAATTATTGCTTTTTAAAAAATTAAAGACCACCTGTTACATTTTATGACAGGAAGCTCAAGTTTATACGAAAATGGCGGAAAACAATACAATTAAGCAAATGTTAAACAATTAGAAAAGCTTTTCACCTTTTATGAAGGAATCGTATAGAATGTGGACGTTTTATTTGCTGAGACTTCCGGCCATCTCGTATAGCATATACATTATGTTGTTAAAGCAGTTATCAACGAAGCAATAAACTTTATGACAAATTTAAAGCGAGTCATAAAACTGGAGCTAAAAAATTACAAAAACAAAAAGATGTCCGATTGTGCTTTGCTTACTCTCAATATAATTGCCTTACAGCGTTTAATTAAAATGTATACACAATTAATACAATATTATTTTTCATCACACATTGTGTTTGGTGTCCTAAGAAATGTGTTCTAAATTACATACGTCAAAAAGGACATCCGCAAAATTTTCACAAAATTGGACTCCCGGCCTCTACCCCCTGTCCTCATGCGGTTCCAATGAATCTGTTCAAATGAATATACATGTAATGTGTTACAATTGAACGTTTCAAATAAATTCTACTTTTTCAGCGTGCTTATGATCTTAGTCGTGGAAATTAACGACTAAATTATTTATTCAGCATAACTCGTTTCGCCTTACAGCTTGTTCTGGTTCTGATTGTACAAAATTAGTATAATTTAACTCAATAAATTAAAAGAATTTACAAAGCACAACGATATAAAATTTGGAATTATTGCAAAATGTATTGTTTTTCTGTGAATTCTTTTATTTTGTGTGTGTTAAATTATGCATATTTCATAAACTCGATAACCGAAGAAGCTGAAAGGCGAAACATATACTTACTGTATTAGAATATAAGAAAATAAATAATACTGTCCTGTCTTGATACAATAATTCTCACAACATTATGTTTTAAATCGAAAAAAAAATTTTTTTTCCTATAATTGCGTTAAATTCTGTGTTCCAGATCACTGATTTTCATTTACTTCGCTCATACGAGACCATTCCCAATTCTGTAGGTCACTACACCCAAACACACTCGATTAAATCAACAATTTACCCCTTCACTGCTCCCATTTTTGTGATTCAAGGGTTTTTCTAATAATAATAACAATATTCTTTGGTCCCTTTTTTCCTCACCCCCTCTAAGCCTCCGTCCGTCTCAATGGACAATTGACCACGGCGATATGTATTCGGCGCAACTTTATGAAACGCAACTGTCCCCCTATAGAAGGAGTTTATTTTTAGAAGTTGCAAAATAACCCCCTTATTTTTCCATGTCTCTTACCACATCAGTTGAGCAATGTGTTATGGAGGTTTGGACAATTGTTGCAAAAGTCCTTGCGTTGCGCGAGGGGCTGTTCAACCCTGTCTGTCTGTAATATTGCCCCTGAGACATGGATTTCTTTACCCCCATCCCGCACTGCAGGCTTTTATACCCCCACAATGGCCAAAATATGCTACTGTTACACCCTCGAGCAAGGGACAACGAACTTATCAGGGGAAATTACCCCCACAAATCCACCTCGCAGATTACGGAACCACAAATAGCGCTTTTCTTCGGGTATTTTTAGCACCTAGTTTGTTAGCCCCCATGGTCCTCTTTTATCTGAGTGCCATTCTTACGACAGGTTCGGTTGCACCAAACGCGGGTTAAACTTAATCGATGATCGGAGAATTGTTAATCCAAGATGGCAGCTGCGTTGTCATGGATCTGCGTGTTTTATCGTTAAATGTATGTCGTTTCCATCGATTAATACTTAATTATTAATCGATCTGTTTGAGGTCTTTGAAAGTAGTTGTGTATTCTTGGTCATTTCGAAACAATGGACCTTGTGCTGATTTCGTGCTTGTGCCGGCATCACGTGATGAATGTATTAGCGGAAATTCCCCAGGGATGTTCTTTCAGTATATCAATTGATGATGAGGTCATGTGTTACCACTCATGCTAAATCTGCATAAAGTCAGGAAATGTTTATAGTGCGACTGTTGGACAAACTTTAATCTCCATCTCAATTTTTTTTTTAAATTCGAAAATTTAACGCTAAAGCAACGTCCAGTTTGAGCAAATGCTCCAAAGGGCTGAAGTTAAGGCAATGACATTTGCAGACTTGAATTTCAGCTTTACAAACATCAGTTATAGGAATCAGTTTGAAATTTCGCCGTTGCTCTCACTCCAAAGTTTGCTGTTTTGATAAGTGATTAAAATTATAAAGTAGTTAAATTATGTGCAAATCATGAATTGATTTTAATTATAACTTTATTATCTTTCGTTTCAGTTGAAGATGATCTGCGGCCCTGCCAGTGATTGTTCTCATTAGGAATTTTTCGGAGATAGTTTTAGGCAAAAAATAAAATATTTTCAGCAATTTGATTTGTTGTTGGTTCAATTGATAAAGTGGGTAAATAAGTAGGAATTGTGAATGTTCTGTTATTAAATTTCTGAGGCGTTTATTTTAAACGAATTAAAAAATTCATTTTCATCCATTGCACGCATTGATCCATATAGATGACGCTTTTTGAAATTCCTACGATGTTTTCAACAAACTTGAAATGAACACGTGGGAAATTCCCTCCATTTTCAAGATGGCGTCACGACCTAACGGAATTCGATGCCTGTTGGCTAAAATTAGCTGTGTGACCAACGCTGCGCGACCATCAGGTGCACAATACAGCCGACACTATAGGTGATAAACAAGTGGTCAAGAAAAGAACCCGTGGCATTCTATGAGAAACATTAAGGGGTAGAAAAGTGGGGGATAATAGTATATAAATAACCACCAGGTATAGGGGGGATGATCCATTTCGGGCCACAAAAGGGCGACTAAAAAACCTGGAAGCCCCCTGCGAATTTTTAGCGGTTTTTATAGCTGCTTAATATTGCCATTTTAACCCCCATTTATGCCCTTTGATCAACCTGCTTCCGCGTTGACCACAAAAGAGGCGAAAAAAAACGGGGGGTTAAAAATAGCAGCGGTTATATAAGTACCGTACCGGGCAGGACTTCGATTTGGCCAGGGTGGGGTAATAAAAAGTAACGGTCAGGTTGGTCCAGCAACGGAAAACAAGTGCATCAGGGACCCTTCTACGGGCAGTAACGGGGGTTACGCAATAAAATCTAAAAGGGGATGTCGTAATACGTCTAGGAAATGAACGCGGAAGATGGGAATTGTGGGGGTTGACCTTATGACCTTCCGGGAGTATTAAAACAAAATGGCGGACCCATTGTGTTACCAGAATAGTTAGAGAGGGGGATAAAAAAAAGACAATGAGACGAAAACAGAGGTGGCTGGAGATAAACAACCATAAATGTAACGGAATGGATTTAAGCTTCGTTACGCCAGTAAATCTCATTATTTATTATTCATTTTATCAGGATTTCTTGCTTTAATTAAGAGAGTGTCAGCATATCAGGGATACATTGTCTGTTTTAAAGCAGTTTTTCTACATGTACATGTAAATACAGTAGACTCCCAATAAATATACGGTGCGGTTGGGAAAAAAAAGACTCCGGATAATCGAAATAGTGGATAATCTGAAAATTTCCAGTAATAAAGTTATATAATGACAGGAAAGTGGGAGATACAATTTCTTTTTAAAAAGCGTCATCTAGGGATCAATGCGTGCAATGGATGAAAATGAAGTTTTTAATACATTTAAAATTCAGAAAAATTGCATTCCATCTTCGATGACTCATTTTGATAAAATTGATTTTTGTTTGGGGGGGGACATCTTTATTTTTTAAAATAATGTGTCAATTTTAGGATAAACTGTCGTTTTTTTAGGGATACAGTATGTGTAGGCTTCTATGGTAATGGTGTTATGTTTTATGAAAATGTACTTTTTTCAGCAATGACCATTTACAAAATACCCCCGGTTAATCCGCAACCCGGATAATGAATGGGCGTCTACTGTAAAAAGATGAAAAGATAGCCTAACCTGTCACCGATGGGTCCTCCACCTGGTGGCTTTTTTTTTTCCAAAGGAGAGAATTTTCAGATTCATGGGCCCATTATGGTTTGGAATGTTGTGGTTTTTTTAAAAAAAATAATACTTGAGAAGTTGAGATGCACTGAAATGGTGAACCGCTAACAGCGCCATCTGCAGGCAATGGAAAAAGTCGATAAATTCTCAAGTTTGGAACTCTGGATGAGGAGAAGCGTCGATTATCCGGCGACTCGAATGTCAGCATTGAATAATAAAATAAGTTAGAGCAAGTCCGTGTAAATGCATATTCACGTTTTTAATTTGTTTTCTTAAACTAATTTTCAACTTTCCAACTGTAGACCATTCTATATATGCAGTTAAAAAATGGAATCGTTATTGTCGGATTAGACTTCAACTGACTTTGCAGTAGGATGTAACTATGATTTCAAGGGTCACATTATGTATAGCTCAAAATAATGCTAATTCCTAGTATGCTAGTGTCATGATTTTGGTTCACTGAGCTGCAGTCACAAAAGCAAAAAAACTACACAAGTGGCTGTTAGATGGCGCTGCGCGATCTTAATCGGAACAATTACTGCAAAAGGCGAGATCATATGTTTATTGGTCATTGTAATCACCTGTCTTTACTGTAAAGCGTCGCAAAAATTGAATAATCTTCAATTATCCAAAACCAACCGGTTTCCAGTATTTTCCCTAACGTCTTACAAAAAAAAAGATGACCTCTCGTTTATTCGTTCCTATTTATACCTCTCGCGGCGCAACAATAATAAACTGTACAGTTGCTAAGTGTCCGTAGCTGGACAGATGACCATCACGCACGAGGGGTGTAAGGGTCAGTCCCCTCGCCAAGGTGTAGCAAAGATGGCGCGCAGTAGGCCCCCGGCCAAATAGGCTGCAGGAGCCAAAAGTGACCTCAAGTGACCACTATACGTAGAGGCCCATAATAGTACGTAACCTTAAATAACTTTCTCCCCTTGGACACTTTCCCTCGGGGTGCGCGACCCACCCCCTCCTTCCCAGATGTCAAAAAAGAAAAAGCCGGACAACTGGACACAGGGAGGGCGCTTGTTTGCGCGATTGTGCGCAAAGGGAAAAAAGCGCGTATGAGTGATGATTGGAGGTAGAGAGGACGGTGGTCAAGCCAAACTGGACCGTGCATTTGTAAGAATTACCCCTCCCGCGCAACAATCCATTTCTCACTTTCACCTAAGAGTTATTTTTGTCCTATTTATAGAAAGTGAATGGGTCCGAGAAACGAGATCTTTTGGACGAACGAGAAGGAGGGGGTGGGGGCCAGTGACCAATGGTCAGTCCGGAGATGGCGAGAGGAGGGGGGGGTGTGAATGGCGGCGAGAAGAATCCGTCAACACTATTGTAGTCGTGGCTTAGCGAGCAGTCGAGCGAGAAAAGGCTATTTTCAGTGTCATAATACCGCGCAACTGACCAAAGGTCACTTCCGAGTAATATATATTAATTTTGTACAGTCCAAGGAATACGGGAGAGGTAAGGTGGTAGGCGCGGAGGGAAAGCCTGGCTTGGACAAACATCCAACACTCGAGGACACAACAACGCCGCTGACCAGCGTCCACCACCCCACGGTGGAACAACAAAAATAAAAGATCATAAAAATAACTCGAAAACGGTGTTGTAATAATAGAAGAAGGGCGATTGCCCAAGAGGTGCATGGACCTACAGTACGTGACACGTACCAAACGTAGATTCGTAGATTCTCAACTTTTCGCCTGTCATTTAGGACATTAATCAAGAGTTTTTTTGTAAACGCATTTTACAGGATTTTGACAAAGGCTTCAGATGACGTACCAGCACCGGACATGAACCCGGGATACAATTGTATTATGTGATAAATTCGATTCTAATTAGCATTTTTCAAACTTTTCAAATGATTTTCCAAACTTATATAAAACATTTTCTCAACTTTTCCAAACTTTAAAAAAACAACATTTTCCTAACTTTTCCAAACTTTACAAAGCATTTTCTTAACTTTTCCCAACTTTACAAAGCATTTTCTGAAATGTTCAAAACACTACAAATTTGCATTTTCCTTGAAGGAAGGGATTATGTCTATGATTTGGTCAAATTACTCAAACAAAAGAAAGTTTAAAGAGGTCAAGCGGTGGATTACTCACACCCATTTGAAGTTACACTGCAATTCCATATCTGTTGGTCGTTTATTATAAACAAAAACCAACTGTATTAATCGTTTTGGGACTTGAGTTTACTGACACAAATACATACTACATTTCCTTTTAACAATGGAAAGACATTCGTGCATGCACGACCTACCATTAAGTATAATATTCAAATATTTCATAAAAGAAACACGATATTGGTCTCTTTCCTCCAACAACTAGAAATCAGACGTAAGTTTAGACGACGCGATGTTTTGAATTTCGAGAAAAAATGGCTGTCTATAAAACATCATTTACCTAAAAATGAAGTTAATTTTATTATTTTAGAGATCCCGTTTCGCAATATTTAGAATTATATTTGATGCAAAAATGGGTACAACAACCCATAAAACGATTTGTATGTCTAATTACTTTACTACATCATTGCGATTTCTGGCGCATGACCTGGCCAGAGTCATTCATTTGCATCTATTTATCTGAATTTTAAAAACAAGTTGAGTTTGTAAAACTGGACAGGATATCCGCGCCATCTGTTGTAGAGAAATGGCAACGTATTTGAAGAAACTAGCCCGCGCAAAACCTTGATGTTTAAAATGACCAACATGGGGAGCCACTTACCGATGAGCTGAAGGTAGAAGCGCCATATCTTTCAATAAAATGAAACTCGGCGCGCGGCATTTGGATTAGGGGCAATTCATAATTCACGAGCATATTTTTCTCGAAATATTAAACAATCATTCCTCCTTCTCAAATGTCGTGGTGATTTCTGAAAACAACAATAATTATTACAATTATTTTGAGTTTCAAATTTCGTATGATTTTGCGTTTAAGCTGAAAGTTTTAGATGCCGCTTTTTCTTCCACTGACTTTATTTAAACAAAAAACCAATAGGGCTAATTATACAATGAATTAATTCATTATATAATTATCCATATGATGTCTAATTAGACATCATTACTTGTACATGTACATGGTGCAGTACAAAAAGGAGACATCCACCTTTCTTCTTTGGAACACGACTGTTTAGGGTAAAAGGTTATTTCACGACTAAGGAATATTGATCTTTTGGAGTAATTTCCAGATTTATAGCAGTAATTGTATCAAGCTACATATAGGTACATTCATAAAGTCATATCATTCATATTGAATAATAACCTAAAACGGTTAATACGTAAAAATCAATGTATTGCATCATTACCTACAATGGGACTCAAACATATATGGAAAATTGGAGTACAGTATGTCATCTGGAGTTCGATAAAATGATTTTCTTGGACCAGGGTAATCCAATCGCACATAGGGAAGTTACGTTACGTTTGAAAACGTCATGCTAATTGGTTTATAAAAATTAAAGGTTATCACTGCTTTTAAAACAATGATTGTATTTTTTTTTGCACACGCACGAGAGACTGCACGACTGTCAAAGTGCGAGTCGCAGAGCTTCTGTCTGAGTATCATTATCATCTAAACTATACATTTAATACACCGGGGCAAATAAAATACATCTATCCTACGCGATTCTCAACATTCTCAATCAGAATTTCCTTCCGAATTTTTTTCGAAGTTTCTACAACGGAAGAACAGGGGCAGTTTTACGTTTGGGAAAGTTCCTTTAACATTTCTCACATGATAATGCACTGCTTAATACATCCGGAATTCATTTCGAAAAATACCAGTCTAGGGTTTACGACCCTCTTAAGAATTCGGGTTGTTATTTCGTAGATTTCCACTTTCGATAAATCGGAAAAACTCGCTTTTAGCACACGGATAAAGGCTCTCTCATTTTAAAGGCTCACAAGGCTTCTCATGAAAATTTCAATTTTTAATCCGGGCTCTTGACCTCCGGATAATTGGCGCTCCATCCAAGCAAGTTCGTCGAGGAGTTCGTAGATGGCGCCACCGATCAGCCGTTTTTTTCACCTATGATATCGGAGGCGATGACGCAACATCCTCTCTCTCTCACCTGCGATTTACACGTCGCATTCCCCCTCATTCATCTTTTTTTCCGGTCATTTCCTCTGTTTTTCCGGTAAGCCCCGAGGCGCCAAAAGCCCCCTCCCGGAGGGGATTTTCCCCACACGCCGAAACAACCTCACTTTTCGCGCATTAAAAACGGAACACAAAGACCCCCTGCTGCACCAGAAAATATCAGATTTTTCCAAGGGCTAATCTCTGTCCCGTGCAATTTGCTGGACGCTCAATCAAATTTAATCGACGGTTTATTAAACGAGTGGGTCGATGGCGCTTTGAATCTGACAGCACTGGTGATAACAAATATAATCTCGTTTTCTCTCGTTTTTGCCGTTGCCCGACGCGAATCGAAAGCGTTTTTAAAATTCCCTGATGGGGTTCTGACCGTGACGTTTCGGTTTCCGTGGGTTTGGTTCGTTTCACCGACTGGCTATCAAGGAAAAAGTGGACAAAAACTTGGAAGACTTCCTCAAAAGTCACGCGAAATGGCGAGCGGAATTTTGCAAATAATTACTGCCCAATTAGAAACAAATGCGCGCACCCCGATGACGTCATTTCGGGGGACTTTCTCCCCCCCCCCCTTCCTCAAAGAAATTGCGGTGACATTCAGGAAGTTACACGCATCGGTCCCAAATGCCGAAGGCACGTGTTGCCGTAGCAGTTCAGAAACAGTAACCCAAAAGAGTGCATTTCCGCTTACTTGATTCTTAATTTCGATTCCTTCCCTATAAGATTACACTCTTCTAAAGGGCGGTGTATTTAATTGCATTTAATGTTGTTTATCTTAACACCCTTTTAAGTTTTTGCTTTTAGGTTAAGATTGTAAAACAACAACAATAAAACTTTCAAATTGTGCTGAATTATAATGCCATGGGCATATATGTGATGTCTATAGTCCAGTAGTATACTGCAGGGCATGAATCCTCCCCCCCCCCCCGAGATCCTCACCCCGGACCCCCAGGCTTGAGTCCGGCAAGTCCCCCCCCCCCCCTTGTTGAGGCCATGATACAGGATATAGTTTAATGCAGTGGTATGTACATGTAAATACATATAAAATGTAATACAATATCATCATCATCATCGACCAAACCCGACCCTCTGCATTTACCCGGGCTTAGGACCGGCAACAACAGCGAAATACTTCACTGTACTTCAAAAAGAAATTAACATAAACAAGGAGGACGGGATGTAAAGGAAAACGGTTAGTTTTACATGTACAGTGAAACTTGTTTAGAGTGACCACCAAAAAAAAGTGCTGTACTGTTGGTGACTGTACACAGGTGGTCACTATATACAAAGAATGCGTAAATTACTTAAAATAATGAACATATACACTGTACTTACGGTATACATGTAGACTGTAGTAAATGAAGTAAAAAACCACAAAACCACAAAAAGTACAGAATCATCATTGTCCGGCCATGGGTTAAAGAACGATGTAATGTGACTCACCTGTTATCTGGTCACTTTATAAGGTACACTGACAATGTAAAAATTTCAAAAAAGACAACACACACTGGTCCCTGTACACAATAGACAGGTGGTCACTGGTCACTATACAGAGAATTTTTATGCAGGAAATGCATACTGAAAAAAAACATTACATTAAAAAGTGGTCAACATAAACAGGTGGTCACTTTTCCAGGTTTCACTGTATAGTGTATATTTGATATGAATTTCTTTACTTTTAATTCAGTATTTCAAATTTTACCAACTCTGGTAATGTTAAATCATACATTATGGTATCGAATTATGCATCTCTCATGAAATCACATGTAACCAATGACAGCGTAGCAATCTTTGGCTGTCACTTTGCTCGATTATTTCTGATGTAGGAGCAGACGGAAAATGACCATCTGCAGAACTTGTTGTGTCCAGAATTGGAATGAACCCATGGCGAGTTCGCATCACCGGGCAAATTTTACAATTCCAATTTTAACCTGTAAGTTTTTTTTATCGTCGTTTCAGATACCGGTACAGAGAAAGATAATTTGCCAACTGCCATGCTGATTGCATGAGTGATCCCACAATGGCAAGGCGAATAAGGTGACCCCACCGGAAACCAATCATCAGTTCCGGTAGACGTGAGTAAGGCAAAACATTGACATTGACATTGGGAGCGAATTAAAGGACTGAAAAAAAAATTAATAAAAAATAAGCACGAATGGGATAGGCAATACGCGGTTTGAAAAGGAGAGACGAAATCGTGCTTATAAGGTCATGGGAAGCAACGCCACCTACGTTGGATAAACAGAAACAGACTAAAATGAAAATATATTCGAAATTTAGATGGCACCAAGCACAACTGTGGTGACGTCACAGCTACAACCTCGTTTACGTTCTGATTTTCCGGAGGGTGTAATTGCGTGACAGCGACGGTCACTGGCAGGGGTACCACGCGAAGGGGTAGCGCAGCGAGGACTTCCGGTCCATGCTTCACTCGTTTCGAATAATAAGGACGCGAGGGTGAAACGACAACGGACGAGACAAAAGAACGGGCCAAATTGAGTGGCAAACTTCCCAGCTTTTCCCACCCTGAACTTTTTAAGTTCCAGTGACTTTTGGGACATTTTCTATATGTCCAAAATTGCGTTTGTCCCTAGGACGTCATCTGTGGCAAATTTCAATAAAAATTCGGTACTGTCGTTCCCCTTAATCTGTTCACCACCCGCTGTGGTGGGCACGCGCTAACCGTCAATCCAAACTGGATTTTGGCAATGCAGAAATTGACCCCCACACTGAGAGGTATGGAGGGGTCAACCCAGCCCGCTTTTCTATATATGCATATACCTGTCCTCGTATTGTTGGCACTTCGGTGCTGCTTCTGAAGATTCCCTCATAGAAAAAGAGCGAATAACTTGAAAATTAATTTATGTTGAAACACTCGTTTTACGTGTTTTAAATTTTAAGGAACATGTATTTCAAAGTCACAAATTCAGATTATGTTAACATGTCGCACCTGCGCTTCAGAAGTGACACTACTGAAAAATGCTCACTATATATGATTTAAGATTAAGAATACATTGAATGCTTATTGCAGGCGCTTACCACTCTGCGTACAACTACAAGGTGAGGCATACTGGCATAAGGGTGCGAGCACAAAGAATGCTTAGTCGGGCCGAGCTTACAATAAGCGCTGATAAGTACGGAAATCTAGAGGGGCCACGAGTTTAAGAAAAACATGACGCGTTTGACGTCACGCAGCCATCAAGATGGCGATTTTTTTTTCGTGGCCCCTCTAGACTTCCGTACTTATCAGCACTTGTTGTAAGCTCGGCCCGACTAAGATTTCTTTGTGCTCACACGTTAAGTCTGTAAGGTCTTGTTGCGTCTGCAATTACCATTCTGATTCTAGGTGTTCTTACTCATGTGTATCATACTAATATTACAATTCGATTCCATCTCATCATGTTAAGTCCATAAATTATATAGTATTTTTGTTTGCTTGAACCGGAAACAGACTTAGGATAGGAGCACATTGAGCTTGTTTCCAGTCGCTTAGTGGTATTGCAGACGCTTACCACTAAACGACACCAGTTTCAAGCGATTGAAAAGAAGTTCAATGTGCTCCTACCCATGTGCGTCAACTTGTAGTTTAAATGTACTGTATTCAATGCATTCAATGTATTCTTATATACCGTATGACGTTAAGTCGTGCAAAATAAGCTCTATATTCAGTAAAATGACATCACTATAACCATAGTTTCGGCTGAAGTGACAACTTTATCATGCATTGATACTTTCTTAATAACAAAAGGAAATTGTTGAGTTGCGTCACTTTTGAAGCGGGGTCGCGATGTCGTATAGGCACGATTTCATAGAAATAATTCAATTTATTGCAAATGTGCGGGTTTTTTTTAAATTTTTTGATTTTGGAAAACGTGGAGGTGGAAGTTTACGTGCTAAAACACCTTATTTACTCGCCGCTGTACTGTATGTTATGTTTATAAGAAGAAGGCAATTATCAACCAATCAGAAGGTTGGTAATCAATTTTCGCCATTTGGGAAATATCCATTCATCTGTTTTGGCCATTTGCAGTTGGCTTCAGTTTTTCATATTAGATACGCCATGTAAATTAATGTCTTTTTTGTGGCGACGAATGAGACTGAATCGCGGGGAAAAAAACATTACATATGGTTAGTTCACACGTAAACATTCCAAAGGTGTCGAAATGTCTTGACCACTATTTACTAAAATAATATATACGAGGTTTTTAGTAGAAGTAAGCAAGGTTTTTGCATCAAATGTGAAGCAGTTGTGGTTTGTTTTCCTCTATCTAAAGCAGTTTCCGACAATCGACGATACTTGCATGGTCTATAACTCGACGATTTTTCAGGTCCGATACAGGAATTTCTAAAAAAAAACCAAAACACCCTTAACAGGGTATATCAGGGATCCGTTGTCTATGGGAATTTTTCGAAGATAGTTTTAGTAATGAACATATAGATACTGTAAATGTATTCAGAAAAACTGTTTGTCTAGATAACGAAGATAACATTCATTTTAAATGAAAAGCATCACTAGAATTTAAAAAAGCGCCCTCTAGGGATCGATACACGCAACATCTAATAAAAAATAAAGTTTTTCCTTCATTTTTAAATTGAGGCGTGGGAAATTCAAAAAAGTAAAACTCACAATTCCTAGTTATTTACCTTAATTGGCAGTAGATAACCATTTTCATTGAAAACACTTCATTTTATGGCAAATACATGTACTATGTTCGCTATAATTCCCATCACATCTGGTAGATCCTCAAACGTGACATTTACATACAGTAATTATCACCGAACAAACATTTTGAAGCAAACGGAGCTCGAACCTGAGCCTAAATCCAAAAACCGTGTACACGGAGGTTTGTCATGATTTTCAGATATTAATTCACGGATGAAAGGCCTCGGTTGGGAAAAAACGAGCCAGACACCTTCACCCACCTCGATTCCAACCCCCCTGATGCCATTTTAAATGGGCTCAAACATCCGGTACGGAGCGAGCGAGAGATACAGAATCTGGGAAAATGAAATTTGTATAAAAAAGACAATGAGAGATATGGAGGAGGGTCATTGTAACCAAAATAGGAGCACCACCAACCCCCATTATTATACCAAAAAAATAACATTCGCCCCTCGCCCAATAAATTGCGCATTCATGGGCAACGGGGATAATCCTAAGCCACTAGGCGGCGCTCGGGTGGCCGCTTCGGACAATGAAACTTCGGATGCAAATCTCGAGATCTAATCCGAAAGTGGTCATCTTCCGAGCAAAACGCGATCAATTGCGGGTAATTTGGTAGCTGGAGGCACTGAAAGGGAGAAATTATTTGGGTAAAATAACGCAATTAGCTAATGGTAGGTAGTGAAAACTTTTGAAAAGGAGCACCCATACATAGCGCGTACATACAGAAGAGAAAAATAGAACTTAAAAACTATTCATTAAATAATTCAATTTGGATACAATTTTTCATTCAAATAGCATTCTTATGCATGGTGAAAGGTAAAAGTCGACCGATGATAATGCATTTCACAAAAGTACATTAATCACAAAAATTATAATCCTAATTAACTCTTAAGCCCAACTCTCAAAATGTAATTGTCACATTATTTATGAAATAGTATATTATGTGCTTGATACATGCAAATCAAGTTTTTGGTTTCTTCTAAAACGTCATTAACTAACCAAATACATTTATACTTGCTCGTGTATACACTATGTTTCTACATCAGCCAAAAAACGAGCTGCAAAGTTTGTCTTAACAGTTCGACTAATGGGTACTCAGACTACCAACTACCAAAGTACGTCCTGCGAAACTTTTGTGACATATTCCTATTTTTCCAGGGTACCATGCCTTAAAGGTAAAGAAGAGGTATTGATGCGCGAAACACCTCATCTATTGCAAAGATTCATGATTCAGAAGCTCAAAACAATTAGGCATCACAGTGTTATAAGTTTACATATGTCACCATATCGTTCGTTTAAACCATAGCTGGCATAATTATCAGAAGCCAGAAAAAACATGACTTCAAGAAAAAAGAATTAAAAGTTTCATCGATATTTGGATGACATGTCCTATACACACGTGTTGTATATATGTGAAGGTGGTGAAAATTTTATCGGGGAATTCTCCGTTATAACTTATAACGACCCTTTTGCATGTTGTCTAAAGTTCGTTTTAACGTAACATAGAGCATGCAAATGCTTTTGATCATTAAAATTCATTCGCTTAAATTATAGAGGCAAATTTGTAATATCCGAATTAACATTCGTCTTAAACGAAGAAATTAACATTACTGTATTTGCCCATCCTAAGATGGGAACTGGAAATGAGTTCGCACTATCAGAAGTTTGTATAAAACGAGTTCATCTTAATGAACAGTATGGCTTAAAAACTAATATGGGACGGACACGTATGAGTGTATGGCTAAATGAAAAGGTAAGTTATTTATAGTTTCCCTTTTTCACACCCTCCTCAAAACCGTGTGTGATGGCAGTAATATCATACTTTCCGCATTAGCATACACGGAAAGCTGGGAAAGTACTTGAAAGGTAATCACTTAAACTACCATATGAAAAATACACCTGTCATAAAATAAGTTATTTTTTGGAATTTCTTCAGTGCATATGAATTGCAATTTCCTAGTTTACTTAAAGAGGACGGAAGTGAACCATATACTTGCAATTCTAAAAATCGGAAATTTTCCCGGTGAAATAAATAAAACTTAGATGCAAACAAATTTTCTTCACTGAACTGAAA
This sequence comes from Megaphyllum sjaelandicum, assembly GCA_034698745.1. NCBI lineage: Eukaryota > Metazoa > Arthropoda > Diplopoda > Julida > Julidae > Megaphyllum > Megaphyllum sjaelandicum. The sequence goes on along the minus strand of JAQGBX010000437.1, from coordinate 567 downwards.
CTGAAGGCACTTGTTATGGAACGCCGCGCCTTTTCGTTCCGCGTTCCATTTGACCTTTCAGGGAGGTCCTAGTTTCATGCTTATTTATTTCTTTACATAAAAATTGAAAACGGAACGAAACGTTGAGCCGGTCAGGAAAAGTGGATGAATTATTTCTACTTTATAAAGGAAAGTTGTTTCCATCTACAGGCATTATTTATTTTACTGGACAAATTCCCCAATTTTTTGCATCATAATAGCGCTCCATAATACAGCTATGGTGGTAAACAACATGTTTAAAAAATGCAAGATAAAAAATCGAACGTGGATTTGTATTGTTGTTAAAATAAAGTGAAAAATATCACACGTAGAAATCGCACACCCGTCTCAAAAGTGACAACTCAAAATTTTGAATCATTCAAATAAAGCAAGTTCCCTTCTGCTAAGGGAAGCTAAGATGTGTCGTTTTTATTGAATACTATAGTTGTGCCCTGCCACGCGTAGCTGTGGCGTAGTCTAATTCCTCTATGATAACTCCTTCCCCCCTCATCATCTCTTCCAAGTCCCTATTTCAGGCTCCACTCTCCC
>JAQGBX010000436.1:0-36439 GCA_034698745.1 Megaphyllum sjaelandicum | reverse complement strand
CAACTTCCTAAAATCCCCTGACAATCCCAGGTTTCCCCTGACCAAAAAAAATCCCCTGACAATCCCAGGTTTCCCAGGTTTCCCAGAAATGTGGGAACCCTGGCCTGTATACATGCACATATACACTGTATAATTGTACATACAGTATATGCTCGGAGGATCTCGAGCGGATGTTTTTTTTTGAAAAATTTGACTATACGATTTCAGGATCGTTTTTAAAAACTAAGTCTATAGTCGATTATATTTATTCAATTTTAATTATTTGAATTTCACATTTTTATCGCATAAACAAACTTAAAAATGAATATAAATGCTCTCGATATATGTATCGTTCAATGTTCATAGTTTATTGAACGGAATGGCAGAATTTAATTTTAAAATCAAAATCCTTAGGGATTCCTGTGAAGGTATTGGTATTCAGAAAAAAATTCATCACCCATGAATACCGTATAAACATACATAATTATACTTAGATGATAAACCGGGAATTGGGTTTACTTGCTCACGAACGCTAAGCTATAGCTTAGCGTTCAGCATAACAGCATAACATCAGCCAAACCAGTTTTGAAGTTTTTCAACAAATCCGTCGATTTGTTAAACGACAGCGATCGTTGAGTGGACAAGGAAACAAACAAATTTTTGTAAGCATGTTTGTGGGATTGTCGTGATTCATTGAAAAACGTGGAAACAACGCTCGTATAAATTGGGAGTTCAGGGTTAGGCAACCACTATACAACATTCTAGCTCGAAGTAAATCCTGTTCCGCAAACGAAGAATGTAACATTCCGAAATTGTACGTTGAGTAGTTAGATAACAACAACTATATACCCTCGAAAGAATAAACAGTACTTTGTCAATCAGTTCTTATCTCAGAAACATACCGTACACGAACACACATTACTTGTACAAGTAGTTGTGTGTACCAAAATATGGTATGCAGTTTGTGTTGTGATTCTCACATTTATCATGCATTATAGTGTACTGTACATGTGGCAAATTCTGTAATATCACAACTTTTAATGTTTAATTATAACTTTTGTACATAACGGAATCAATTAAGATTTCAATTAAGACGTATTATTAGAAGGACATTATGCTGATTTTCAAATTGGATAAACATACACTTGCATGTACGCGTTTAAGTCAGAGTGCTATGGAATTAGGAATTATTTTTTTCTTAATTAATGATCATTTGTTTTCATTTCCCATGGAATAGTTTGTCTAGACCAACTTCGCCAATAGGCAAGTCATAAACCTAGATCGCTGTGTATCCTTATTACATACAGTACATGCATGCGCAGTTGTAATGTAATTCAGTTCTATACATTTCATTATGTTGCAATGATTTCATTATAAATTGGACGAAAGAAGATCTTTTGTCGGATTCATTTTATGAGGGAGTATCACTACAGGAATAACTAAAAATCAAACCAAAGTGGCCAGTTTTTAAAGAAATCGGATATAATGTACAAGCACATCCCTATGCCAAAGACAGTATACAATTAATACGTACATGTAGTCTATCTGACACTCACTGTCTTCAGACTGTTGATCACAACAGTCGTACTATTTACAGTGCAAAGCAGTATTGAATACTTTGATAGTGGAAGTACACTATAATGTACATGTATTTTTGTATGCACTAAAATAAGACAGACGTCTTAATTAAGATTTTACGAATCCGTCTTTATACCCGGTTGAAAAACAGATTCCACTGATGACTAGAGTGTAATGCACTCTTACAATTGTACATCAGATTGTGTGATGGTCTGCTGTTTATTATTCAAAAAGTCTTAAATTCAGAAAGACAGTAGAACTGTTTCTAAATATGGCACTGTATACATTAATGTGGTGAACATGCATGGAAACTCGTGTCTTCTTGACTGTTGGTCAACCAAACCCATGAACTGCGTTTGACGTTAATTGTAAGTATTTTCAAACCCAAATTTCGCAATCATAATAACTACATGTGCAGGTGTTTAATATAGCACCAATTATATACCAGTCGTATAATGGTAATATCTTGCACGTGACAAGTTTCTCACGTTTCCGCGAAATTCTGCACAATGCTGGCCACACATTACTGGCATGCTGTTAATGTTATGCGAAGGTCTCAGAAAGTGACTGATTCGAAGCAACACGAAAAACGTGTTCATTCCTTTTCATTCATACACATGACGGCCATTCATTGAGTACAATTCCAGACCGATGTTGCTGGAGTGGGTCACAAACGCATCAGGTAAAGGGTCATGGGACAGACTACCTCAAATACGAGCCGACGCGACGTGGCCGTGGCTTTGATTCTGACCTACGAGAATATGCCAATGAGGTTCGCGAATACTTGCAAGAAATCTTGCCTCGCTCAAGTTTGGCCTGCTCGTTTGCGCCCTCAAAACAACGGAGAAGGCCCTCCAGGTGGGTGGGTTACCTACGTGGGCATAGAAAATGCCCGAGGTTAATTTGCCAACACACCTGTAGTGGCCATATATCTGCAGTACGATTCTACCATCTGGAATTGCCAGTTAGCTGGTTGCTTAACTTGCGATCATGTTCACGAAAATTAACGAAATGATCTCCTTTTTCCGGTCCACAAATTGCTTAACCACAAACCAACCAACGGTAATCGATGCGTGATGATCGGTAAAGTGATTAAAATCAAATACATGTACATGTATAATTTTAATTAAAAACAAAAACCCTACAGATCATTGATAACCATATTGGTTCCAAGACTGTATTGTGTAGTTGTTGATCAGAACTTATTAAACAACGCGTTTTTTGGGGCTGCAGAATCTGTTGAGCATAATGTGTTTTGAGTCTCTACAGTATAGATTTTATAATACCGGGGATGAGGACAGAAATGCAAGTTGTACACATCTTCATCAGGATATTGCGAAATTTAAAAAAAAATACATATATATTAAAAATAAATCTCGTTAACATAAGATGCTGAACATTGTGATGTTGGGGTCCATCATGACCAGACTGCTTTGTCTGACTTAATTTGTATAATCTCCCCTGCCAAATGGTGAGGCAAGGGTAAAGAATTGAATTGAAAATGATGCATTGTCGTCAAAAATGAATGCGCACAAACATATTGACCAGTAAGAATGCAGCTAATGACATTAAAGTTTACGAGCACTTTAAAAAGGTTTGGTTCAACAGTCCATTAGTGATCCTTCTAATTGCTTTAGCGAACTGTCATTCATTTTCGCTGTTCTTGAATTTACTTTTAAATCATGAATTTAACGACTGATAATTGAACTGCTATAATGAAAGAATTAATGTAAATGCGTGTGTCGGCCTACGTGTATTTAAATCACACTGACAAATACGTGTGGGATTCGCTATCTTAATTGCGAAGGTTTAATTCGGTTACTTTTTGAATACCGTATGCATGATTTGGACGCGGCTTTTGGAGTTGAAGATAATCATACACAGAAACATGGATCAACAATACGAAAGCCCATAAAAAGTTAATCAAAATTCAGAACGTCACCACGTGAAAAAAAAAAAGCTTTCATGTGGAAAGTCATGAATAGAAAAGGTCAAGGTAGGGAGAGATGAACAGAATATCAGCGATAAGAAGTTACATCAACCGGTTAACGTTGGTAAAAAATAGCAGTGTAAATAAAGGAAATGGCCAACACAATGGCTAGCTCTCTGAGGTTATCCTTATATTATTTCATAAACACTGTATTAAAAGCGTCATTAACAGAAATGGGCACTAATTTCGTACTCGACCCATACATAAATCGAAACTGTACAAATTCATCTTGTACAATAGGAAGTGATTATTGCCATTTTCTGAATCTAAAAGCGTTTACAAGTTGGCATTGCAGTTAATTGCGATCAACTTATACGTAAACCGTACTGCTTAAAGACTTTCGAAGAGTATTTTATTTGAAAAACATTGGTTAGTGCGAAACAAATTGAGGCTTAGGCCGTAAATTTAAGATGAACTGCGACTCTTTTATCAGAAAGCATCATCATTACTGCAGGACCATGCAGTTAAAACTTCCTCATTGACCCATGCAATGTTTTAAGTGCTACTTAACCTTTTTTTAAGTGGCACCCAATTATACTACGCAGTAAAATGCACAAAGCGCGAATGTACGCTAAATGAACCTTCACAGCAACATTTGTTTGAAAAAATATCACTGCTTTGCAATTGCGTTATCATTATAAGTACAAATTAACAGCATTGCGTAAAAATAACTGATTTAAGCAATATTGACGCAAACTTGCCAACCTTTACTTTCTAAATTTAACTATAGAATAAGAACTGATTTAATTATACAGTATAACTACATGTACTGTAAATTCATTTTATAAGAGCTAGTGAATTCAATAGACATGTTTAATGCTACGGGATAATTTTACAATACTTGTCTCTAAATGTCTATGATATTTAAGAATTGCAAAAAGCGGAAAATTTCATTGAAGTTATTGTGTATTACTATCACAGATAAAAATAAATATTTCAAGAAATGCTTAGAATCTGCGCTGTTCTTCTAAAATGTTTTTAAACACATTGCTAATGCTCACTGAAAAGTAATACCAAAAAGGAAAAATACGTAAGAAGAACAAGTAATCCGCTTTCCTCGTATAAACGGTGTTATAATTCATCAAAAATTGAACTGAAATGTTCGCAAGCACTGATTTGGCACAGGGTCATTCATATTTTGCGTGCCGACGGTAGACTGTACAGTTTGTGCCATCATCGCCTTTGATTTCCTACTTCTGTCTATAGTAGGCTCACTTTTGATATTTCTCTGACCTACCACGATCTACGTGCATGAAAATTCAAGTCGACCTGTTCAGCATTATTTCATAACATTGCTATGTTTGCATTTGAAATTACTATGAAAAAGTTCCGCTACGCGAACAACACAAGCCAACAAATTGTGATAAAATGTGTATTTCTTTTTTGTTTCAGGGGGACCTGGTGTGGTTCGACCCAGGTGTGGCCGGCAACGATTATGTCCTGCCGGGAGAAGTTGTGGAATTTCACCGAGCGGGTCAAGTGGTCACCGTTCAGGCTGTTATTAATGGCAAGGTAAAATTTTCCTTGCCTTCCTATTTTGAGCAGCGAGTGGAGGCTCGCATTGTAAAGTTGATAAAACGTGACAAAAGTTCCAACAAACGGAATGTTGACCATGATTTTAATGAATCTACCGGTAAATGCTATGGATTCAGGTTAACCAATGATATTGCACAGACAGTTCGAACTTGACTGCATTATTCAGAGATTCAGTAGAGATCTAAACATGTTGTACTGATTATGAAGGAATTTCGATGCTGATTTATTGATGTAATGTGAAGTTTGAAAACCAGATATTTAATGCGCTAGAAATACGGTACATTGCAAAAACAAAAACAAAACTTTCTTCTTTTTACAATAGACTGAAAAAAAGGATTTCTTTAAAGAACTACCAAAAAAGGTTGTGTTGCGAAATGTTTAATCAGCACTCTCGATTTAAGACTGATGAAAATGTGACTGTTGACATAAAATGTGACAACTGTCACATGCATAAATCGACTTTATAAAATTCCTCTAATACAATAGAATACCATCCCTTGAATGAAAAAGCAATTTGAGTTTTTGTCAAGCATTACCAGCGAAGTTGTACATGATAAGCCATTTTCGTACTCTATTCTTTATGAAGTGAATTTAGTTAATAAAAAACTGTTCTGAGAACAGTAGAACTAAAAATGCGCAGTAATTGACCAACCAAATTGTACCGCTTTTTTATGCAAGTTTGTAGAAATGTTGGCGCAATGAGGCTACCAGAATCACACGGACTAAGGCCAAGGCAAAGAGGTTGTTGCGGAATGCGCATTTGCATACAGTATTAGCACACAGGCCTACACGTACAATGCACACTGTAGGACAGTACCTGTATGACATTGCATGGTCTCGATCGCAACAGCCCGCTGATTGGCCACTCCCATCAAGGGACATTCCCTTCCAAGGATACCGGTAGCCAGCTTCACGGTTTGAGAACCTGGGAGGAACAGCGCTTTTTAATATCAGTTATCAAAGACGTTTTCATGGTTGCACATCTCAGATATTTTGGCACACGAAGGGGTTTTTCGCATAACTCGAGGCAATCCAAACAGCCCAAAATTAAATTGTAATTCAAAAAAGGGCGTTAACTCGGTGAAATTAAAATACACAGTGTGCATAATAACCACCACCTTCTGGCGTACTTTTCGTGTGACCGAGAAAAATCAAGATTATTTCCAAGTGTAAAAGTACAATAGGCACATCCATGCCCGTGATCCCTTTCCTTTGAAAACGGGTAGAAAGAAAGGGAAAACCTTAAAAATTGAGACAAAATTAACTTCAACATTGTCATTGAAGTTTTGTCACTTTTTTGTTGCATAATTCAGTTTCGCGTTTCTTCTCTCGCCTTATTTAGTGGCATTGTACCACCCTTAACTCCGCAAATGGGTTTAGTAATCCTTAAAGCGGCTAGTTTTTTTATATATATAAAAAAAGTTCGTTGTCCCTTCATTACATTTGTCCTCTGCTTAATCTCCGTAAAGGGAATACCTTGTTTTGCTGTGGAATTTCCAATAGAATCCGTGAATAATGTTTTGAAATTGCGGTAAATCTAAAATGCGCACAAAATCGTTTGCGTACAAACAGTGTAAATTACTTGAGCTGAAAGTAAGATTGCTATTCACGATTAACGTTAACTTAAGCGAATTAAACGGTTTCGTTTTAACACCGTTTATTGGTCAAATTAAATGATGCCATCAAAAGTATGTAGATTACTGATTATCTACATAACCTCTTTTCAAATTTAGTTCCGTATTTATACCCGCTACCATGGCCGGCTGCCGTTGGACTTAAATTAAACAAGATTTTATACTATTTTTTTTTTAAAAATCACAAAAACCTGTTTAATGCCAGATATTGCAATGAACAGCAACATTCCGGGCAACCGATTGCCCAGCTTACATTTGACATGAATTTTGCATGAGAAGTACCAAAACATTATTCAAGCATACCCCTTTTCTAAGGGGCCATTCAAAAAGGACGTCCTCATAGGGGGTGGGGGTATATAGGTTGAAACACGGACGCCATGTGGACAGGGGGAGTGAGGGGGTATGACCAACTCGGACGCGTCCACTTGATAAAAAAACAATGCCAAATAAAATCACTTCCCAAATTAAAAGGGAAATTGAGCGCAATATCGCGTAGGTGATGTGTTATAAATTGACAGTCATTAAACAGGGTACCTCCAGTCCTAGAAATCCTGGCAAAGTCAGAGCACTTAAAAGCTCAGGGTCCATTTGCAAAATTTTCTACTTTTTCCGAGGTCATCTTTACAACTTTTCCCACGTTTTCTCGAGGAAAAATTTGCATTATTTTCCACGTTTTCCCCAAGTACAAATGTTCATCATTTTCATCTGTTTTCGAGTACAGATTTGTAAGATTTGCAACAGTTTCCGAGGAGAAATTTGCAAAATTTCCAACAGATTCTGAGGACAAATTGGCAAAATTCTCAACCTTTTCAAAATACAAAATTTACGTTTTCCGAGTACAAATATGTTAACTTTCCAAATTTTCCGAATAAATTTTGTTTTTGTTCAGGATATCCGAATGGGGGAAGGGGACCCTGATTGACCAGACACAATGCGGACAGGGGGGAGGAAGAAGTCCAATTTTGGGAAAACTTTGAGGATTTTTTTTTGATTTTTGAATAGCCCCTAAGAATTTACAAAGTTAAACACTTCGTTTTACCGTTCTGTCCGTTCATGTTAATAATGTTATTCCCTAGGTTTTAATATACTGTATTTAAGAACTTGTGTTGAGATACCAGTTGGTTTGTTTCAGTAAAACTGACCGTAAACTGTAATTCTTATACATGTCATAATTATGACAAACCATAAGTTCTATTTACAAAACCTCCATTAAGATATAAAAAAATATTTATTTGCAGAAAGATAAGAAATGATTTTAGATGGTTTGCAATTCTATTGTGGCGTTTTCCCAAACATTTTTGAAACTACAGCAAATCAAATAATTGAGTTATCATAGTAACGTTACAAGTCGCTTGTTATTTTTATAAGAGTAGTTTTTTAAGCTACAGCTACCTATTTTATCTACCTGTATTTAACATTTAGTGTTTAGGCGATACCATCGGAGGACCTAGCCGAAATTTATTGCTGCTAAAAATAACTAAGAGTGCAGGAGTCGGTGGTTTTCTTATCATCAAAGAATTTATAATACACTGTATGAGTAGATGACATCCTACGACTTGAGCCCGATACCAAGGAAAGTTAAGATATCATCTATGATTTAAATAGCGACATGTGAAGGGTAGTAAAGTTATTACTTATGATGGTGCTATAATTCTTTCTTTTTCTTATTATTAAATTCAAATAATGGTAGTTGTTTATATGATTCGGATTTTAGAGATTTGCGATGGGAAAAAATTTCTATTAAAAAGAATGTCTACTTCAGAAAATGATCTTTTCCAAATTTCAATAATGATTTTTATTTTCCTTGTTGTTGATCGCGCCCTCAGCCAAACTCTGACAAGTGCGTGTACTGAAAGTCTAAATTCAGTGCCAAATCTGATATACTGCCAAACTTTAAATCACTTTTTATCTTTGACAAAAACCAGGACAAGCGCATATATTGTTATTTTTACAGCAATTTTCTCAACCATGCATTTACAATTGGTGGTATCACAATCTCAATACTCTCAATACAAAGAAGCAAGCTTGGTTACGGACAACACATTAATAAAAACGCACGCTCGTCAAAATAAGTTTTAACATATTTGGCAACAATTCGAAAGGCTATAAATGCCATTATGATTTGCTGTACACGTAATTAACACGAACTCAAATCATGACAGTAACATTTTGCTAATGATTCGTGGTAGAAACGCGAGTTTAATCGACAAATATAATAATACTAGCTGGAAAGCCCGGCTAATGTGTCCCTTGAATTCATAGAAGACGAAATGGCCGAGTATAATTTTACCCACCTTTTAAATGTGCTACCATGAGGAAGGGGTTATGTTTTGGGGATAGCTAACCCCCCTATATTTTTCCTTGGTCGTTCAAAAGTATTCGTGGAATGTTTGGGAGCAATCAGGTGAGTGAATCAAAAGTTATTGCGGACCCCACAAAGTTACAAACATACCCAATGACACACACACTTCTCTTTATACATATATACATAGATTGCATGAATAGCACAATATATGGAGAATAATTTCTTAAACTTGATGCCAATTTATATTACATTATGCATTATTTTAAAGACAATATTTAATACATATGACCAAACAACTGTAGTGATAATAATCGGAGGGGTAGGATAGTTTTTAAATTACCGTCTTAATGTAGATTTTAGTAATCGCTTGTCACTAAACAACGGATTTCGAACATTTGTTAACATGAAATGTAATGATGTCCAACGTCCAAAAAACTGTTTAAGTCCCTAGAAAACTGAAACAATTATCCCATCAATTAAGTTTTTGTTCCAGAAGATGTCAAAATAATAATTGATGTTTATTTTTACAGCCACAGACGTTTACCTTGAGCAATTTGTCAAGCGTTAGAAGAAGACAAGACTTGGGCCAAAATGGGGTTGAGGACATGATTCAATTGATGTAAGTCCAGCCACGTAGCACCTGAATCAATGTTGAAAATGTTTTTTTTTCTGAATAACAGAAACTAGTTGTTGATGCTAAAACCATCAATCTATAATTAACTTGTACTTAATAGCCACTAAAAATTATATCCTTCCATCTTAATGTTTTTTTCCTCGTATTTCGACATGCCTGGAATTTTTGCACAAACCGTATACACTGTACAACAGGCCAAGGCATAATGATACATATAATTACAATAATTTGGCCATTCTCCAAATTGGAGATTTCTCCTCTAAAATATAGTCAAAATGAGGACTGAAATTTAAAGCTACCTGGGAAACATAGTTGGGCTCAATAGAAAAATCTCAAAATAATGGCCATTGCATGACATCATTGGAAATCATTCCCTAAATACAAAAAAAACCGGCGAACTCTCGATTTCAAACTTCAACAATCTTTTCATCACATGCAGAAAAATGCGCAATCTTACAACAGTGACCCAATGATACTGGTTTAGCGGGTTTAAATCGTACTCCGAAGGCATATCGTGCTGTGATTTCGTGCATAATTTGACTTTGGAGAAATTTAATAAAATGCAGTTTCAAGTCGGAATCAGTTTTCCACAGCCTGAACCTTTTAACCTAGGCAATGGTTCCGTTGAAAAATGCCTTAATTTTAGGTTAATGTTAATGAAAGCTAGTAAACATGTTTCCGAGGAAAATAAAACCATTCATTAGCTAACGTTTTTTCCCACGTTTAGTGACCTCAATGAAGCTTCTTTGCTATGGAACCTGAAAATACGCTACGATAAGGAATTTATCTATGTAAGTATGTTAAGGCTTTTCGATTTTATGTTCAACTCCCACGGCAAAAATTCGATGGAAAACAAAAACAATTGAATGTATTTCCCATCAAAAAAAGTATTACCAAGACCAGATATTGGCATCTCAGCAAAACCAACTGACTAAATTTTAAGAATGGGGACAAAAAAGCTCTGGCATTTACATAAAAAAAAAACCATGCCTTTCGCCCAAAGAACAATTTCTTTGAGGAGAAATACAGTACCATCTTGGAGAAACTTTTCAAATGTTGTAATAACTTTTTCAGACATATGTTGGCAGTATCCTAGTTGCGGTGAATCCTTACAAAATGTTTGATATATATGGATTGGACATAGTCAAGAAGTATGAAGGGCAAATTCTTGGAACTTTACCACCGTAAGTGGATTTTCTGTGATTTTCTGCGATAGTAACTAAATGCCTGAAATTGTATTGCATGTACTAAAACGTTAATAATTTTGTTCCAGTCATCTGTTTGCTATTGGCAGCTCGGCATACTCTCGCATAAGCAAAGATGGTGAAAATCAAGTCGTCATAATCAGGTTGAATAATACTACTCTTAAGGTTATACCTTATAATACTGAGCATTGCAAAACATCGAAAGAAACAATTTCGATAATGTCGATAATGTCATTGCCTTTTGGCAGATATATTCCATGCCAAATTCTATTTTTTTTTATTCTAAGCTAACTAATTTGCAATTTTAGTGGCGAGAGTGGTGCTGGAAAAACGGAAAGTACGAAACTTATAATGCAATATCTGGCGGCAGTTAACAAGTCGTCGAGCAATTTGATAACTGAGCAGATATTAGAAGCGAGTCCGCTGCTGGAATCGTTTGGAAATGCCAAAACTGTGCGAAATGACAACTCTAGTCGATTTGGAAAATATTTAGATGTTCATTTCAAAGAGTGAGTTTTTAAGACTTATCGAATTCTTCATCATGTCCGCAATCACTTAAAACCATTGAGGCCTAACTATATTTTACTCTACAGTGGTGTTATCACGGGAGCAAAAACCACAGAGTACCTCTTAGAAAAGTCAAGGATTGTGACACATTCACAAGATGAGCGTAACTACCATGTATTTTATGAAATGCTGTCAGGGCTCAACAAAGATGATAAGGAGAAATATGGACTTCAGACAGCTGACAAATACTTCTATTTAAATCAGGTAGCTCTCTTTCGATACTCACTTTTCTTATCAATTTCCTTCCGGGAAGATATATAGCTACTGACATTTATGCTATTTTATCTTAAAACCAGGGCGGAAGCTGCGAGATTCAGTGTAAATACGATGGAGAAGATTTCCAAGCCTTACTGTCAGCCATGCAAGTGCTTGGATTTACTTCTGAAGAGCAAGAAACAATCTGGCGAATCTTATCTTCCATTTTGCACTTGGGAAACGTGTATTTTCACAAAAAACATGTATGTATAGTACGATCTGATCAAAGAACATAATTCTACTTCGGCTCAGTGGGCACTAACATAACGCGAATAAAATACTAATAAGTGCAAAAAAGCAGTTCGCAATTATATTCTGAACAGTTAAGAGAATAAGAAAAACAAAAAATTCCAGAAGTTTAGATATCAAGCTCTATTAATTTATCGAATTTATTTTGCATTTTTTAACCTAAATTCTGAAAAATATTGTCCGTACAGTAAATACAAATTAAATGTAAAAATGAAAAATTCCATAAGTTTAAATATCAAGCTCTATTAATTTATCGACCGAAAAAGAATGTCCTTACTGTATATACAAACTAAATGGTTGAATGCACTTAACAGCGTCTGTGTAAATATCCACTTAATTAAATCAGTTCGATGCAGCTGGCCATATTTAGGTTAAAGTGAAATAACGTACATACTGTAATCTAAGAAAATCTCCGAACAAGCTTCTTACTGTCATACATTTTAGCTGAAGTATGGCCAGGAAGGAGTCGAGATTGGAAGCGACACGGAAATCAGATGGGCAGCCCATTTGTTGCAACTAAATGCAGATGGTATCATTCACGCTCTTACCACTAAAACCACGGTATATATGGTTTACCTTGATATTGTTACCTTTATTGCATTTCCAACAACTTTAATTGGGCTACCTCAGTTATTAACCCGCTCATGATTTCCACTTTTATCACAGGAAGCTAGAAATGAGCGTGTTTTTACCACCTTAAACATTGACCAAGCATTGGATGCGAGGTATTTGTCCAAAGATTGCCAGCTTACTCATCGAAGGTTGTGCAAATTTAACGATAATGTTTTCGTTTTGTAGAGATGCCGTTGCGAAAGCGCTTTACTCGCGTTTGTTTTCATGGCTAGTCCAGAGGATAAACAACATCGTTTTCAAAGGAACAAAGAAGACGTCAATCGCCATTTTAGATATTTTTGGATTTGAAGTAAGGGTATTTCCGTCCATGAGCAATATTTGTGCTACAGGCATACAAAAATTCGTATTTCAAATGATAACACAAATATGGCTAACGCAACTCATGTGTGTGTAGGACTTCAAAGAAAACAGTTTTGAACAGCTGTGCATCAATTATGCCAACGAAATGCTACAACTGCATTTCAACAAGCACATTTTCAAGCTAGAACAACAGGAATACGCGAAGGAGAAAATAGAATGGCAAACAATCACATTTCAAGACAATCAACCAGTCATCAATTTGATTTCAAAGAAACCCATCGGAGTTTTGCACGTCTTAGATGACGAAAGCAATTTTCCAAAAGTGAGTTCGAATTGATGTTTCTATCTTTCTCTATCTGATACACATAAGTTTGTTATTTTATGCATCGACAATAATGATTAACAGGAGTCGACGAGCAATGCTTGTTCCAAAGTATAGTCAAATGCTTTAATTAATTCAACACGCTACCTGAATTTCTGCTAGCATTAAATGCTAATCAATAATCAACAATATACTATATACTAATAACTTTAATATATGAACTAAACCTCACTAAAATCTAATTACTTACTCAGATTTTTGTTCACATTTTATTCGTAGGCCACCGACCACTCTTTCTTGGAGAAATGTCACTATAATCACGCACTTAACGACTTGTACAGTAGGCCGAGAATGTCCTCGATGGAATTCGGCATCAAACATTACGCTGGCCAAGTGTGGTATTCAGTAAGCGAACTTTTTTTTTCTGCAATAAAACAATAAAAACATATAAACCAGCACTGCATGATCCCTAACATTAATTTTATATTTCTAGGTTGATGGTTTCTTGGATAAAAACCGTGACACCTTAAGGTGGGATGTGGTTGAACTTTTGATTAGTAGTAAATTATCGGTAAGGTGTTTCCCATCAAAGATTTCCAGTTGAATACTGCTTAGATTCACTTCAACTAATGCATTTTTACAAACTCATTCAAGATGATATCTGAGATGTTCATGGAGTTGCGCTCGGGAGCAGAAGCAGCCAAAACAATGAATAAAGCTAACGGACGGTTTGTCACCATGAAGCCGCGCACGCCAACCGTGGCTGCACGGTTTAATGATTCCTTATCACAGTTGGTTGAATCAATGTCAGAGTAAGCAAATTGTCGTTGTCCATGTCCAATTGCAATGCACCTCCAAAAACCGAGTTAATTCCAATTTCCATTTTGAAAAAAGGTGCAACCCATGGTTTGTTCGCTGCCTCAAGCCAAACAGTGAAAAGACGCCAATGAAATTCGACATGCCGGTTGTTCTGGAACAACTGCGTTACAGCGGAATGATGGAAACTATCAGAATCCGAAAAACCGGTTATCCAATTAGATTAAAGTTTGCTCAATTTGCGGAAAGGTAAATCTGAAGTTGCTCAGTTTCTGGAACTGAGCGCTTTTTTTTTCAAAACTAGAATGGATTATCACACAGACTTTGAACTTCTAGGTACCGATGTCTAGTACCTGGAAAAACTCCAAAGGGAGCACCTGCCAGAGAAATCTGCCGGGTCATTTTGGATCAACTCAATGCAAATCGAGAAAATTACCAGCTTGGAACGACTAAGGTAAGGTATACTTGTGGTTCTGCGTTCCTGCAGGTAGTGACATTTTTTGGTCATTAATTCTAATGACTTTATTGAGAAATCGATGAAACATCCTAACCTTTTCGAGGTTTTCTAACATGTGGACGGAATGCATAATAATACGTTTATCATTGTCTAATGACTAGGTCTTCATGAGGGAAACCATGGAGCAGCAGGTTGAAAGGCAACGAGTGGAGATAGTTCGTCGAGCTGCCATTATCATCCAGAAATACGTTCGCAGGCGCATTGCAAGAAAGCAGTACCTTGCCATGAGGAACAGTACCATAGTGATTCAGGCTCACGTTCGTGGCTGGCTAGCAAGAAAAGAGTACACGAGAAAGCGAAGTGCAATTATTAAAATGCAGTCAAATTATCGAATGTCCAAACAACGGAAACAATATCTGCAGGTAACAATTAATGATCAAGCAGTGCAAAACGTGCCGTCCAAAATGTCCATCATATATTTCAAGTATTTTTTGCCGAATTTTTTTCCAGATACAAGAGAACATAAAAGTTCGGCATGATGCAGAGAAATTAGCCCGTGAAAGAGCCAGAGCGAAAGCCCAACGAGAGGAACAGGTAATTAAAAGAAAGCTGATTATTGAGGGAACATTAACATGAACTCTGCTTATAATCCAGTGATAGGTATACGATAGGTATACGTACGATACAAGTTGTATTTCCCGTTAAAGTGCTACTTTTTCTTTCTTTTTTAAGGAACGGGTGTCGCACGCAGTTGCCGGAGTCAATCATCTTGAAATACCTGCCGAGCTAGCTTTCATCTTTAGTAAACTTGATGGTATGATCATTCTAGAAATTCTATTCCTTAGAGTACCAAAAATATTAGAATGCTTAATTTTTTTATTTTGGAATGTTTCTAGATTGGCAACCACCGCACAATGATCGCAACATAATCAAGGTGGTTGGCAATATTCCAGAGAGTCAAGGCCAGAGCCATCTCCCCAAAGACATCGATCAGCATGTCTTCAACAAATTCACAAATATTTACTTCAAGGTACAGTATATTGTATACGGAAAACAATATTGTATAAAATTCTTCAGATTCTTTCAAAATTTCCAGGACACGGTGAAACTAAATCAATATGACTGACTCACAACACTGTTAAATTAACGAATTTTCAGAATCACATTTGGGGGATGAAACGCGACGCAATCAAGACACCCTTTTTGGCCAAAAACAAAGATATTGATTACCAGGAATCCTTATCAATTTTTAAGTTGATATTAAGATTTATGAACGACAATAATCTTACCGGAAAGAAGGAAACTGTGCTAGGGGATTATATCGTACAAAAAGTAAGCTTACATAAAGAACTGCTGTCGACCAATTTAGATTTGCTGAATATGCGTCAAAACTATTTTCAATCCTATTCGAAAGGCACTGATGAACGAAAAGATGAGGAACGAAATTCTTTGTCAACTTTGTAATCAGACGTGGAAAAATGACAACGAAGCTAACAACGAAAGAGGGTGGGTCCTCATTGCCAACTGTCTCAGCTGTTTTGCACCCGATAAGACTTTATTCAAGTATCTGCTCAAGTAAGCGAAGAAGTTAAAAGATAGTCAAAAAATCCCTTAAGCCTTTGATACCCCGAACAATCTAATGAATTTGATTTGTTAGATACGTGTCGGATCATGCTTACGATGGCTACAAAGCAATTTGTCAAAAGAAATTGCTCCAAAGCGAAAACATTGAGCCTCTTCTATCGAGGACGTACCCGCCATGTTTGCTGGAATGGAAGGCAAATACTAAGCGTACAAATATGGCGCTAGAAGTCATGTATCCCGATGGTAAGAAGTTTTATTATATCATTCGCCGTACCAGCATTCGATTATTTTGAAAATTGGAAAGTGTGACAACCCTTAAACGTATTTTACCACCAGGCGAATCAATTTACGGACCGATTGAATCTTGGTCTACAGGCGAAGACTTTGCAGCACAACTTTTACGAAGAAGGTTAGATTTCAGTCATCTTCAAATCGGGTTATAATCTATAACACGTCACAAATTAAAACAAACTGGTGCCAATAATTTTGTGTTAATAACTTGCAGAGGAATATCAGAATGCAGAGGTTGGAGCGTTAGCTTGAACGAGATGCATACGATGTACGAGCTGAACGGCACAGATTACGTGCTTGACTTGATCAGTGAATTGGAAATTCCCCCGGCTTTCCCTGTGTGCAGTTCGTTTTTCTTAACCTCGACTGACCCAAGGCACAGGCAGGCAATGGGAGCCAAGAAAACATCGTCGTAAGTTTTTGAAACTAAAAAGTATTAATAACTACCGGTAGCTGGAAGACCCGGCCTTGCCCGGGGAATCATAAATTTACAATAAAAATGTATACAAAAATGAAATAAATAATTTTAAAGTAAACATAATTCGAAAAATTCAGGGAAGAATTTTGAAAAAGTCAGGGAAATTAAACGTGTTAATTTTTTCAAAATCCAAAATAAATGCTTAAACGTGGTTAGATCAGGGCCCTTGCGAAAAAAATTGTGCAAATTTCTAAAAAAAAATTTCGCAAATTTCTAAAATACCCCCTACGCACCAGACGAAAATGTTCTTTTCGAATGGCCCCACAACGAAGGAGCAAATAATTCAAACCCAGCCACAAACAAAATGGACGCGTTTTGCCTTTTATATATATAGATGGTCTTTTTTTAAAGAGCAAATTATAATGTTTTCAATATTTTAGGCCGCATAATCCAGATGTGTTTAGGACAGTAAATGTGGAAATTGAAGAATTTACAAGTCCGTCCAGCATGCCAGCGAGGTCACAACCAGCAGGAAGAAGTGAGTAGAGGCACTTTTAAAAACATCCAAAAATCTCTAAAAATTGGCCCCGTATTGCCATTCCTGTGTTACTTCCGGTTAATCAGATTATGATGGAATTGGTGCAACTTTTTTTCCCCGTATTCTACCAAATAGTAGGCTTACTTGCAAGCAGGAAAAATCGATGTTATTTTTAAAAAAATTCCATGGGGAGGGGTGGTTGTACCAGAATCTGATTTTTTTGTTATTTATCGAATTTTATTGCAGTTTCACGAGAACGGATCTTAGAAAATCAGAACAAGAGCAAACAGCGCGCCCGTTCCTTATCCGGGGATCGGGAAGAAGGTGCTCCTTATTACAAAGAAGGCAAAGCGGCCCCGACTGCGTTGGAACGCTTTGGCTTATCCAAAAGCAAACTCAATGACCGGTATCATTCGATGGAGAACCTAGTGGACAATGCCAATGAAAGAGGAACAAATGTTAAATCGTGGGATGATGTAGGTTTAGCAACGTCCGCTCTGAACGACCGTTACTTTCAGCAAGCCCCAGCACGTGGAGTTAAGGACAATAGTCTCAGCGACGTGGGTCTGGCCACTTCTGCCTTGAATGACAGATATTTCCAGAAAGGGCAAAAGCGCGTGAACAAGGACAGCAGTTCCTCCAATTCCCCCTCGCCAATGCATGGCAGAGTATCTGAAATCAAGAAAAATCTCCGAAACGAGTTCACCGAGAAACCTCTGAACGGGCATTCGAACAGTGACCTCGTAGAATCGAGTTCATCGCCTGAAATGCCACATCGTAATGGAGTGGATTCTCCGGATTACGATTTCGAAGAGATTGCGCCGATTCACCCGGACTCTAGGAGTCGGGGTTCCAGTGGAAGTGGTCCAAGAAACCCTGCAAATCGCTACATGAAATCTCAAACGCCGATCAAATCGCAATCAACCGATCCAATGCCTTCGACCCAGGCTACTTCCAAAAGCTCAGCGCTGTCAGATACGTCTGAAGCTCCATCGCTGGCCTCCCAGTTCCGTAAAATCCCCGTACCATCTCAAACTGGCTCGGACTTGGATAAATACTTGGACGATTTGTTCAACCCCGTGTTGGAAGGCAATCTAGACGAGCTCAGCGATGCCCGATCTTTGGCGGCGTCCATCAAAGGTGGGCGGAGGAACGAGTGTGAAACAGTGGAGCAATACCTTCTTTCGCTCTACGAAGACTCCGAATCGAATCTCACGACTCTCAACCAAGTCGTGGACTTGTCAAGGTAAGAACCGACCCTTCGGCAGCTCTGATGCAACAAGTAGGCTACCCTGTAACACTTCATGCATAACTTGCGAGTACTTGAAAAGTGGCTATATGCTTGTGGTCACTTTTCATCAATACATCCACTTCCTAATTTTTTGCAGGATGCTCAAAGGAGGCGGAGATTCTCTACGCCGAGGCGTTTTAAACGACACCAACAATGGTAATAATGTGGACAACTACATCAATGAGCTATTCGATCCCATATTTGTGGATCATAATATGGATAATCTTGGAAAGACAACTAATCTTGCCAATCAAATTAAAGGTGGAGGACAAGGAGGAGTGGATACGCAGGTGAAAACTCATTTTAGTTAATAAGGCAAATTGAGGTTTGGGAGCGTGTCGAGTTGACCAGACGTTCAGAAACTGAACATTTTTTTGTGTGGATTTTTTCAGAATCCTGCAATGCAACCCAATTCGTCCTTTTCCTTTCCAATGGGTGGTATGATGTCACCTCCCCCGCCATCAATGTCTGGGATGCTATCACCACCTCCAGCCATGATGCCAGCAATGGCCCTTGGAACGAATCCAATGCTAGGAGGTGTACCAGTCATGCCAACGGTTCCTGGGATGAATTCCACCTTGCCTCTGTACACGCTTGGGGGTGAGTAAAATCAAATTTATTCTGAGTCATTAAGTGAGAGCAACATACCTAGAAATCCACGAATTAAATCGTTCCATTACTATTGTCTTTCAAGGTTTTAACATGCCAATGATGAATCCAACAACTGCCATGATGGATCCTTCGCAAATCGCTCTCCAACAACAGATGTTGCAACAACAGGCACTACAACTTAATGCTGTTTCGGTAAGTTATATTTAATCGCAAACAAATGTAGCTCGAAAACAGCAGCGACGTTATTTTTGTCATTTTTATTTGAAAATAAATGCATGCATGTACTGTATATGAATGTAAACAAATGAAGGGATCTACTTCGGAAACTGGATTTACGGAATACTTTATAAACCCTGGTAGGGTATGGCATTGAATTTTTTTAAATATTTCAGAGCCAAATGCAGCAGATGCAACAAAGAGCATTTTTGGCATCAGCTGTTCAGCAGAACCTGCAACTACAACAGCATTTGGCGCAGCAAAACCAAGCTCTTCAGCATTTAATTCAGCAACAACAGCAGCAACCATCACCACCACAACAACAACAGGGCTTGATAAACATGGGAGCCGCTGCCAGAACATCAACACCCATTCTGATGCATAGCCCGGACCCAGAACCCCCTGTCCAGAGGTCCAGCATGTCGTCTGGTTTCAGACAAAGTGAGCACAGAGTGGAAAAGGAAACGAGGATTCATAATACCTCCGGAAATAAATTTCGTAAAAGCAAGCATCTTGATCTGAAGGACGTTGAAATGCGATCCCAAAAAGTGAATTTCCAAGATCCGGATCGATCATGGAGCGATAGTTCTTCACCTCAGTCTGCAGGGCCTTCCAAGCCTTTTGCAGATCGAATCCCACCATTTCAAGACAGATCACCTTCACAATTCCCCACTAACGGCAACACTGCGTGGTACAATTCACCGCCACCCATGAAAATTTCCAACGCAGCATATGGAGAAGTGATGAACGAATTGAAAACCAAGCGAAATTCCATCGATTCCATAAGTTCGACACCGCAAGTTTCCAGAGGAAGGCCTCCACCCCCACCTCCACCATTGCCCCCATCACCACCGGAAGCCACGCATCCATTTGTGGACGTTTTTGGGCGTGCTAAGACAGTTCGTATTGGCAAGTGGAGATGGCCCCCGGCAAAGTCTGACGATGATAACCCTGCTGGAAGCCCGATCCGACCTCCACCTGGACGTTTGTTGGATGAGGATGATCTTTACAAGCCAGTAAAGTCTCCTACTCCGCCCAGGGAAGTAGGCGGAGGAAGCAGGGGTCACTTGACTAGTGAGAGCAGCAGCAGTGATCTGGCGGACAAAACACCATCGCCGAACTCTTCCAAAGAGCCAATCTTCAACAAAGAGCCGAGAAGATCAGACGGCAGCGTAGGAAAATTGAAGATTAGCTCGGACATCAGGGCTAAGCTGGAGGCAGTAACTCTTAACCACAGTGTGCGGTCCATTACGACCCATAAGAGCGACGCCAGGGACGTTTACAAAGAAGTGACAAAACTGAAAAATCAGGCGAAAGACGACGACGAGTATCGCGTCATAAGGAAGCTGGGAGAAAGTCGGAAAAAGGATCTGCAGATGAAGTTGACCAACAGGGGAATGGATCAGGTGGATTCAAAGTCAAACGGTGTAAGGAATCCACCCCCACCACCTCCTCCAGTCGGACCACTTGGATTCCATATTCCGCCCCCTCCTCCCCCTTCGTCGACTTACGAGGACGGCAGTTCGTACTATGGGCAGTCGGGCTCCATGGTACAAGAAACCAAATCCCCACCGAGACCCATTTCGCCGTCGGGCAATCGAATCAGGGAAATCGTGAAGACGCGATCTGACAACTTGAGTATGGACAGAATAGAAAGTAAGAATGTTATCATTTTTTGCAATCTGGATGTTGGAAACGATTACCCGATTACCTGTCAACATCGCCAATAACCATAATAATTTTGATAATTGTAGTTATTGAGGCAACCGATTTCTTGAAGCCAGTTGATGTAAGCCCACGGATTATGGACGATTCGGACATGAAGCAATTAGAAAGCATTCGAACAAAAATCTACCAAATGACCACAGCGCCTTATTGTACTTACGCACGTGTCCCCTGGACTTTACAAATTAGAAAAGAGGTTCGTCGAAGTCGATAACAATCTCGGTCTATATTTCTCAGTGCCACGTGTTCGCTGGTAACTTTTTCTTTGATTCTAAATGCTTAATGCTAATTGATTATTGACCGTTTTAGGTTTTCACACCAGCTGAACATCTCTCCAACCCTCTCGCTTTGCATCTCATTTTTTGCCAAGTGGTGAGCGACACATATTCCAAAGCCTGCATCCGAATCAATACGGAAAATCGACAAAAAATGCGACACATGCTAGGTAAGATCGACATTTTTCAGTCAAATCTCGTCGATCGGCATCTGCATTTTTCTCTTGAATTGGCTTTAATTCAAAATTGTTATTGATTTTCAGATAACTATGGCATTACACCAAACAACCTGCATTCGCCCCATCACAAAGTCACCATTAAGAAAAATGTCGTAGACATTGCTCGTGAATGGCAGACCTACTTTTGTAGACTTTTTCCCGTTAATGTAAGTCATGTTCAATGTTTCATTGCACAAATTCCCTATGGCTTTTTGATGATATATTGCACTTCCACAACGTTGGTAAATAACATAATTTTTAGGGAGGACAGCAATATCCCGAAGCCCATTATTTGGGGATTTCTCACACTGGAGTATTACTGGTCCAACGGGAAAGGGATCCAATGGACAATCTAAGAGTTCTCCATGTTTTTACGTAAGTACAATTTATTCGTATCCAGTTAAATGCGCATTTCCACCAAATAATGCCTTTTCCTTCAAGTTCCATAATTGCATTACTTCAGCAATTATACTAATCTCGAATTTTTTTTGTCCTCAATAACTAGCCTCGATGAGATTGTTGATGCAATTGTGCCTCATGGAAGCACATTGCAAGTTATCATGCGGAACGGAGGGCGAATAACCCTTTTTACTCATAAGGTAATTGCTGTTCTTCGTACGGTGGTTGAATCTCAATTTGCATAATCCAGAAGCAACTTTTAGTTAATCAACGCTACCTCATTTCACAGGCTAACCAAATTCGTCTCATGCTTGACCAATACTGCATTGAAGCTGAAACGGTACGTTCCATTCTCGTTGAATTAAAATTAGCAACATTCTCATTTTCGTGTTTTGATCCCCGAAAAAAAACCGCTGTAAATTTAATACGAGCATGTTTTCGTGTTTATTTCTTTTTTACCAAGGGCGGACATGAGTACGTGAGAGCCGTAGCAGATTACATCACGAGAGAATCTACTTTACTTAGCTTCCGACGAGGAGAAATTATTCGACTTATTCACAAGAACCAGTACCTCGAGAAAGGTAAGCTGTTGAAAATGTATTTATTCAATGCTTTTTAAGTATTAGTTAACTCAACAAAAACTAGTTATATAACGAAATAGTAGTCTTATAGTATTCATTTCGATGTGAAGTACAGGTTAATCCAAATGTATTTTAGGAACTCCATTAATTATTTTTATCATCCCACTTTTTAGTCGATTGTAAATTCCACTTATTAGTTGGGGGTGGGGAGGAAATCAACTTTAAAGAGTATGTCGTAGTGGTCCATTCTCTAAAGGATTTTTTACAGGATAGTTTTAGCATGGCAGTTTTAGGCATAAACTTCTTTTCAATATTTTTTTTATTAATGGAGGGAAGTAATTTTAAATTGGTGATTCCATAAGTTTAAATTAAATACTGTTTTTAATTGTGGCATTCACTGATGTGCACTACTTGTCGCTTTTTTAAAATTTAAAAAAAGGTTTTAGTTGAATAAAAATGAAAGCGTGGTAAATTTTAAAATGCCAAATGGTTTGCCTAATGGTATCTTCGAAGAAGTTCCGATAGCGGAAGGAGCTATGTTATATTATTTATAAGGAAATATCCTCTTAACCTGGATTTCAAATATGTGCTTTATACTGTATATACAGTATATTGTATGCGATATTGATTTAGTATAATATTTCTCTCATTATTTCCAATGAAAATTGTGACTGCTCCTCTAAAATCGCTGGTTTTTATTTTTATTTTATTATATTATAATTATTTTATTTTTATTACCGCATTTTTAAAACCCTTCAAGTCACTTAGTGTGTCTTAATGGCCTCAGGTGTCGTTAACAAAATAAAAACACTTTTTAGTTGGAACAATTAACTCAAATCGTATACTGTTAATGCTTTTAATGAATGCGTATTTTAATCGACGTTGCCCTAAAATACCATAAAATCAACTCTCTGCAAAAACCCATTTTTAAACTTTAAAATCAATCAGTTTTTCAATATACTGGTATAATATTGCTAAGGCGATTGCAGTGCAGTTGCTGATCTTTCTTTTAACATATTCTGTTAAATGGTCATGCAATATTATAATTTAAATATTTGTAAATTCTGTATGCTTTCAAACGCATTTATAAAATCCCGAAAAAGCATTTTTCCAAAGCCATTGACACCTTCTTGAGGAGGTTGACATCAACTTTCGGGCTCCACATCTTCAGTGGTCCATGAAAAAACTATAGACATTAACATTTAGTGCTCCGTTGCATTGACGACATTATTAGTTATTGCCTTTATAAAGATAATTCTCATCAGCATTCAACTCACAACTTTTAAGCTGACCCGTTTTGCAGATTTAGATAACGCTCTGTCGGTAGAATATTGGAGCAGTAGCTGTTGTCGATGCAAATACAATCTACGCAATTAATAG
This sequence comes from Megaphyllum sjaelandicum, assembly GCA_034698745.1. Classification (NCBI taxonomy): domain Eukaryota; kingdom Metazoa; phylum Arthropoda; class Diplopoda; order Julida; family Julidae; genus Megaphyllum; species Megaphyllum sjaelandicum. Next base: position 12,451 of record JAQGBX010000436.1, on the reverse strand, counting down.
CCCATCACTTACAGCAGAAATTGTTTCGCGTGATCAGATTAATTGGAAAGCATGTTCATTTGATCTTATCTTCGTAATTTTAATGCCAACGTTTATTTCAATTTTATAGAAGTATATGCATGAAATGATTAGCAAGCAGCTCAAAAATGTTACATTCCTCATTATTAAACGTTTAAATCTCATACATTTTTTAAGACGACACATTTTATTAGACAAAATCGAATGCTTTCCAGGCTGTTTTTATGAATCCTCATTAAATGCTTCATCTACCGTGCAATTTAAATTTTGTTAAGGGTCATTCTTCCGTAAAGTTCTGCCTCGATTGCGGACCCTATAAAGGCCGTCACATACGAGGCAAATTATATCCAGAAATTTCTTTCTAAGCCTATTCTGAGCAAGTTATTTACGGAAAGAACCTGCGGTCATAGGTTTTACAGTCATGCACGAAAGTTTCATTCTGTTCGATAGCCAATATGAAACGACATACGTTATGTCTTCGTATGTATACGTCGCTGCATATACCTCAGGGATATACTGTACATTGTATTCTGAAAAAATCGCTCCGTGTATATGCAGCAGCAGGCAAATGATTCAGGTGAACTAACTTTCCTGCAGTTTCTCGCCACTTATTTCCAGATATAACCTCCCAGTGTACAGTATACTTGTACACTGTATGTGATGTTGAGGGCTCTTAATTTTCCTTTTGATCTTCCTAATGTTCGTCATTATCTGAACCCTAACCGAAGTTGGTGCACTGAAAATGTAATCATTCATTGCATTTTGAACTTGAAGTAATATAGACCATATGACTGTTAATCTAAAAAATAGAAAAAGAATACCATAGTACGCTGCAATTTCTGTCAAAACAGAGGTGTACTGTTAGATTGCCAGAAATCAGGGGTCGCGGTGGGATTTACTACCAAAAAGTTGAAGCTTAGGCGTATCCGAAAAACATCGTTTTGCGTAATTTCCCATGAATCAACAATTCAATGAAACTTGGCCTCGTGTGTGTCGTAGGTTTGCACTATCCCAAAGCGCGTCTACAATGTAGATGCCCTTACGGAAAAATATACAGGGTAAATTGCCGCTTAGATTAGCCTAGCAATTAACTTTGTCGCGTTTAAAAAATAATTAGCAACCACCTGTCTCGCCATACCACACCCCCACATCATTTTGCTTTTCAAGCAACTAGACTAGAGTTTGTCGTTAAAAAAAACCTATAAACAAAACAACAGCCCCGCCTATTGCTATCCTCTCGGTCGATCTTTTTATTGGCTGATCGTATTCTTATTTAGCGCCTATAAGTTAAACTAAATCATCAAAGATGAAATTGGCCAAAAGTGCATTTCCGGCCAATTTTCAACAAGTACATGTATCAACAAACAAGAAAAGCTGAAAATCTGGATTTTTTTACAAACCACCACCCAACCACCGTCTCAGACTCTACGATTGCATTCCCATGGATATTGCATGATGGGCATTCCAGATTACATCTGGGAACTTTGTCTCATATACACATTTTTTTAGAACTTTTCAAAATATTCCGAATAAACTACAAAAAATAGCACAACAGATATATTATATTTGCGGTAAATCCCAAAGGAAACTTAGAGATGCCACGATATATCGTTCCATACAGAAAGGGAACAATTATTTCTAGTAGAAATGCAGCCGTAGCACAGTGAAAAACCGTATTCAAAGTTGATTGAAGTAGCCGCATTAGTTTTTGGTATCACAGTATGTGTTGGTACATGTATATACATGTATGGGCATTCGAAGCCCGATTTTATTTGAAAGGCGCCAAAGAACACATTTTGTAACGGTCGCTAGATGCACACCGATGATGACTCATTCACCAAACTTGAGTGGCTAGCCCAGAACTATCGTCAAAATGAACTTGGAACGAATGCGATGAATCTTACTCGGCTTTAACTAATGAACTACGGATCAAACTTCGAATTACAAATGTTAAAAATAGTTATTAATTCTAATCCTACCGTAACCGAAGCTACGACAGCCATGCAGTTTCCACTTCTTCGAGAAGTCGGCGTTCAAAAAATGCTCTGTACGGAGCCCGAGAATGGCCAAACTTTTGACGAAATTAATCTGAATGGGAAAAAGCACAAATTGAACCCTCTGTTTTGAGCTTTGAAATTGTTACCTCCACCACGGATTACTTAATTTACTTTTACGCTATTAGGCTGGCAGGTTCAAGTAATATTTGCCGGACTCACAATGTTTTATCTTAGAATGACTGTTCCAAGCAGAGCTCTGTAGACGCGCGCTCGGTTTATTCGTGTCTTTTGTTCACATCCGGGATCTTCTAATAACCCGAATGGTAATGGCGAATTTCACTTGTCCAAAAAGAGTACCCGAGTGTACACTTGGGTACTCCGAGTCTACTCCAGGGCCACTCCGGGAGTACCCTAGTGTATTCTTTTTGGACAAGTGGGATTCGCCATAAGCTACATGTTGGAGGAAACAGGAAAAGCTTTCTGTTGCTAATAAGTTGCCAGTTGTTTCTGGAAACAAACTTATGCCTGATTACCACGTACTGAGCAGAATTCCGTCTGTTGTACGCGTTGCGCATGCGTACTCCGTTCTATCTCATCCTGCTCTCGGTAGGTAGCGCTGCAGCTCAGGCGAATTTTTGCTATCTTTTTCTGCTTACACCCGGTTTCACGCATGTCGGAAACTTTCTAAGATCTTTCTAAGATTCCGGCCATCATACTATATTAATAGAAGCATCCATTTTTCTGCGTACAAAAGATTGAATTATTTATTTCAAAATTGAATTATCATTTGCACGTCATTAGCTAAAGCGCCATTATTTTTCGATGATGAAATGCTGCCCAGTGGTAAGCTTGCATTCAGCAAGTTCTTATATAGCGTTTATGATAGCAATATCCATAATTTCCAAGGAAAAGGTTGAAAAGATTCCCAATACTACTGTATAGGCATCCGTCAAATGATTGAAAGCATTTGGAGATTTGGATGAGATTCTGGAATATAAATTTCGGCACGGTGCCTGGCCATATAATTAAGTCAGCGATTCACGGACGGCATATAGTTTTTGCTTGATCATAACCACAATTTCCGATAAAAAAGCTTTAAAAGAGTCCTAATACTATCACGGCATCCCAAAAATCCCATAAGTGTCAAAATGTGGGAAAAGTTGTAAAATCCCATGAAAAATCAGTTGTTATAATAATATTCCCCGCCAACTTCTAAGCAATTTAAACCAAGGTTGTAACAAATTTAGTTTCATACTTTAAAAAATATTTTCACACTTCACAAATATTTCATAATTGATCATACACTGTAGGAAGATGTACTTGTACATTTGGATGGTAATGTACCTCGAAACTACCGTTTTGCGTGCAAAGGCCGTCAGTCTGTGTGCATGCATGGAACTTGAATAAGGTCAACAAAAATTTAAATCGGTTATTAATCTTTATCGGTGATTAACCATCTGATAATACATATATGTATATGCATATGTAGACCTGACGTATTTCATCGAATTTAAAAATGTCAAAGAAAAGGTGTTTGGACATAGAACCGTTGCTTTGCACGTTTGCCGGTGTCTTCGTTTTTAGCATTCGTTATTAAATGATCAATGACTCAGTTAGTTGCCCCAAACGTAGCGTAAAGTTAATCGGAGATTAGTAATGATCCTAATAGAGATCGGATTCGAGACTGTAAACGGAGAATGGTGCATCCGTTCGTTAACTGAGACTACTGAGTAATGGATAACTTAATGCAATTTTAAAGTATATAGCAGAGGATTAAATAACATGGAACTTCTTGAAATGTTCACTAAATCTTTTAATTTTATCTGGAGCCCCATGGACTGAGATGTAAATATTTCCGATATTTTTAAGATCAAAATCTATTCGTATACGCGCTTTTTAACACAATCTATATCTTTGTAGAAACAGCGATAATTGCAGTATAACAGCTTCCTATATAGTCTTATTTTTTGTATGGAAAGAATCGAAAGAATTTTAGAAAAAGCAAAGACTACTGCTCATTCCCTGTTAAATTATACTACATACTGATTGTAGGGTAGAGAATAAAGTATAAATTATAAATATATGATAATAATTATTCCAACGTTTCTCATGCCTATATGGAATAACTTAGGAATAATTCACGATTAATTCTGACGTTTCCCATGCCTATCTTTAGGAATAGTTCACGATTAATTCTGACTGAAAAAAATTTCATTTTTGTATCGTTCACTAGCTGTGTTAACCCCTTGAGAGAAAATAGTCTCATAATAAATTAATAAATACGTTTGCGGAATGTTTGGCTAAGGGTGAATGACTTTCTACCTATACATGTGCAGTATTAGTCATTTAAAATAATGAGAATTTTACCTTGTTTTTTTATAAAATATATGGAAATAACATTTTAGTTCACGTTCCATTTTATTTGTAGTTTTTAAATAAACCGAAATTACGAATATTTGCTTTAGTGGGCTTTTGAAGGAACTCTGTTTATATATATCCTATTCTTTGTTCTGTGCTGCATCAATAGTTCCACTTTTAAGTGGAGCGTTGGTGAACACTCTTGAACATACAAACTAACCTATTGAAATCTCAATTTCTCTCAGGTAGGTTTAACACTTTGATTGTGAAATTAGGATAAACCAGTCGTGAGCATTAGCTTGAAAACCAAGCAACCTTAATGCCTTTACTGTATTTGAATTTGGATTTCGAGCCTTTTTTGACACGATTGTTTCCTTCTTGTTGAAAGGGACGTGGTTTTTCAAGAATTGCATGTAAATGAGAATATCCTGAATGACTGCATTGAGATGCATCTTCACGTTTTCTAAGATTTAGAGGAAAACGCCTTTTTTTGCAGAAGCTTCGAACAAGAAGTGAACCCTTGGCCCTAATGTTCCGTCGATTGACTCTTTAAAAATTGAATTTGTGTCATCAATGCTAAATCGATTCACGGTCGTGCGAGCCAATAGTTCCAATAATTGACCAGCACCACCTCGCTTTTCCTAACGGGAACGATGCGTGCGGATGGCCATACAAGTCCACTCACGTGGAAAATTCAGGTGTGCCAAAAAGAAAACAAGGAAACCATTGGCGTGTTACAACGGGTGCAGATGCAGTTTAAATTGGCGTTAATCCTACATTCGTAGATTCTGGTGCGAGGAAGCAGAGCGGGAAATTTGTGCGAGGAAGCTGGTTTTGCTCCACCGTGTGCAGTCCTACTTGCTCTTCTTCTTTTGTCGTTTTTTCGTGACTGCTACTACAATGTATAGTTGCTTTTCATACAGCTTTCAAAAACCTGGGCGTGTATTCCCCAATATTTCCAAAAAAGCGTGGTCAAGCCTGTTTCTGTCGTGCCAGAAATGGCATCCGATGCATCCGAGGCCTTCGTCTAAGATTTGATTTTTTTTTTTTTTTTTTTTGTGCAAGAATACGCTTTTTTTTCTTGTCTCAAAGCCATTTGAGGAAACAGCCCATTCATTTCATTGAATCGCATCTGTTTTTTTTAGGAATGAATACAGATGTTTGCTTCTTGCAAGGCGTAGTTGTTACCATGCAGCGAGCACCAACGCGTGTGAAACCATAGATTTCCCGTATACATTCATTCGAATATTTGTTCCTTCTTTTGAGTTTGCGGACAAGTGATTTGCACTCGTAGTTTGCAGAGTGGTATACTATTTTTTTAATGATGGAAACCGCTAGGAATTAACGGGATGTTATGCAATTAGCAAATGAATTTTAGAGACAAGCTTCCTCGAACAGACCAAACTCAGCCCTTCCTGGTGTGGTGAATGGCACGAGAACAAACAACCTAGCATTATGCTAATAGGGAGCGAATTGGACTGCCCGGAGCCTCGTCATTGCCCATGCAATGCCACGCTTATTTCTTGAATGAAATGTGACTGCCACGATTGCCGTTCGTCGGCGGTACGACAGGGAGCAGGTCTATGGCCTCGTCTGGGGATGAGCGTTGAACTGCGGTTTTTTTTTTTTTTTTTTTTTACCTTCGATTTGGAGCACGCCGGCCTCTGGGTGTCCGTAGGAAGAGCTTCTCATTTTGCCAGATTCTCGAAAACCACCTTGAGGCGCGCATCGCGCCAGAGATTTATGCGAAACGGTGCTCCGACGAGCAATTCGGCCTCGCGACTGGGTAAACGAACTCGCCGCATTTCGGCCAGATTTGTGCAATTCATTGGTTTTGTCCGCTGGGATTTGCCAACGATGTTCGCCGCCACCAGCGCTTTTCAGATGGCCTACTTCTGGAAGATCTCGTGCGCCACCGAACGCGGCCGGGACGGACTCGGACTGGACTACACCTTCTTGGCCGTCTACTTCGTCAAGAACTGCCGACGCTTTTTCGCGTTTCCGTACATCCACTACCTGAGGAAGACTCGCCAGAATTGCATCTGATGCTTGCGACCTCCAAAAAGTCGCGACCGATGAAACAGGATTTTAGTGGAGGAATCGGAATCCAGCGAGTTCTGGAGCATGACTTCAGTCGATGGACATTATTGAAACCTGCCTCGCAGAACGCACCATAAACGACAGATTGGGACAATTCGGGATCGGTGCTTTCGTTATTGTGTAGATTTTGTTTACTTCCGTTTGAAACTGTTGATTTCATCGTCTTTGCTGGCAGGAAGCTCGCTATTTTTATGGAAGAATCGGAATCCAGCAAGTTCTGGAGCACGCAGAATGCACCATAAACGAGAGATTGGGACAATTCGCGGGATCGGTGCTTTCGTTATTGTTAGATCATCGTCTTTGCTGGCAGGAAGCTCGCTATCCAGCAAAAATTTCACATCCATACCTTAGGCGATGGATACCTGCCTCCAAATAAAGCCCAATTCGGATGAGCTCTCAGTCAGATCGATGGACATCACCGTTTGTTCTTCGATGACGAGAGTTGTTTAGTGACGGAATTTAGTGACAAGCGTAATCGATGGTTGGAATTTCACGTCTGCTGTCTCCTTTTTTTCACCTAATTTTCGTCTTTCGCTCGTGACTCCGCACAATAGCAGCAAAACAACACGGTTCGATCGAGGGTTGGAATTTGGGGAAATTTGGGTCGATGGTTCTCGGCTAGTGCATCGGGATCGAATCGAGTTGCAATCGGCGAACTCAATTTGGAATTTTCGCGGCTGAAATCAGGAACATTTTAGCGTCTGCGCCACCATATGGGGACATAAAGTTCGGTTATCTTCCCAACTTCTCTTAATTCTTGCTGGTGCGTTACTCGGAATCGCTAATGCGAATTCCTGTTCGGGCCATGGGAAACAGGCTGAGTGGGTTTGATGGCGAGAATGCCGTCTCCTAGCGTTATGAGGAATTCTTACAATTTACCTAGCCAAAACCACTTTTCGTCCAGACTTTCCGAATACTCGGACACCATGCCCGTGATCTTGTGCGGCATTGCTGAAGAGGACGAAGAGGACGAGGACAGAGGTGATCCGGCACATCGGGGCAAGTTAACGGACAGCTTGGACAAGCCCTCCACCAGCAGGGTTAAGCAAAGGCTCGGGCAGAACTCAAAGTGCCAGCGATGCAAAGGCGAAAAGGAGGATTTCCATCCGGATGGACATTTGGATTTGGCCATCCTGCGCATGTCAAGAAACAGAATGGATATATCGATACAGTGCGTGCGAGCTGAGGCCAACGAAGACCAGGAAGATGTCGTGGAAATATTTCCTCATCGGGAAACGCCTTCGGAAACCATAGAGCAGGGTTTGTTGGGCGTTTTTTTTTAGTCGTTAAATGATGGTTATGCAATACGAAGGAATTTCCTGAGGAAAAATCAACATCCTCGTGCGAGCCATAAAAGCATTTAGTAAATGGATGGTGAGGTTTGGAAAAAAAAATGCTGCCTTTTTTTTGGCGTTGGAAGGTCAGCTCTTGTGAGGGATCGTAGTTGGGGTCTTGCAGCCGTATAGCCACGGACGATGAGGTGAATACTATTGAAAGTTTTATGGCGCAGGTATGAAGTGGTTCATGTTGCATCGACATATCAAAGTTAATAATATTAATTGAAAATTCACCATTTCGAAAGAATGGTTTGTTTTTTCGTTGTTCCTGGTTGATCGCAAATTTTAATTGATATTCTATCCCGGTTATATTGTGAAATTGCAGCTTTGTTTTTTTTTTGTACCTTTTTCGAGAGTGAATTTCGAGAAAACCGAAGTGTGAATCATCAGAATATAAGTTGGAACAATTTAAAAAAACGAGAAACAATGGAGATGAGAAATGGGGAGAAAAAACGAGTGAAAATCAGTTTAGTTGAAATTCTATTTCCATTTACTTTTCTATGGCAAAAACTTGTTATGATGTTACCGTGCTTTCATTGGTTTTTATTTCTTGTTCATAGTTAATGAACCTAGCACGTTTCAGATGCTATGCAAAGTGTTTTTTTCTGATTTCTCACAAACGTATTGAAGTAATTACAATTATCTATAATCAAATAAAAAAAAAGTTTACATTTTTAAAATTGAAAATCTGGCCTATTGTACCGTAGTTTTTCGGGTGCAGGCATGTTAAGGGATGCTGGACAGGATTTTAGCATGTTCACCCAATGTTCACCAGCAATGGTCACCCAATTGGTCACCAAATGGTCACCCAATTAATATATGTTATTATGCATTTTACAAATAATCATACTGTATTATAATTGTAATAAGGGGCCATTCAAAAAGGATGTCATCTAAAATTTATCATAATTGGACACCCCCCCCTCATCCGTCCGCATGGCGTCCGGTCAATCAGGCTCTTCCTATTCGAACGTCCGAAACTTAAAAATAAAACTTTATTCGGACAATTTTGAAAGTTTTGCCAATTTGTACTCGGAAAACGTAAATTTACAGTTCTTTGAAAAGGTTGAGGATTTGCCAATTTGTCCTCAGAATCTGTTGGAAATTTTGCAGATTTCTTATCGGAAACTGTTGAAAATTTTACAAATCTTTACTTGAAAACAGTTGAAAATGTTGAAGATCTGTGGTTGGGACAATGTCGAAAATTTGTAATCGAGAAAACGTGGACAAAACGTGGTTGAAAATGTTGCAAGTTTGTGCTCGATAAAAATGACAATTTTGCAATGGAAAAATTTGAAAGTTTGCAAATGGACCCTGAGCTTTTAAATTCTCTGACTTTTCCAGGTTTTTCAGTTTATTTTTTTATCAAGTGGACATCCGAGTTGGTCATGCCCCTCCTCCCTCTCCCTGTCCACATCTTCCGTGACTCGACCTATCACCTAGCTCTTACCTCCTACATGAGGACGTCCTTATAGAATGGCCTCCAAGTATACTGCCCAGTATCTAATAGCCAGAATATCATGTGTTGCCATGTGTTTAGTAGGAAGTTTATCAGTTTTGCTCTTTGCCGAAACCAGCAATGCTGAAGGAATTTTACTAGAAATTCGAAGTGACATCATTGAAAGAAGTTTTCCAACAAAGGGAATGTCTTTACAGTTTAAACTATTGACTTAAAGTATGTGCATTTGCAATAGGAGATTTGGAGTATGTCACTCAAAATATGAAAATTAATCTCAGCTAGAAGCTTTACGAATGGCCCTTTTGGTAGTCGTGAAGTCACACGTGTAAAACAAATGCATTGATTGGTTTGAAAACCGCGTTAACCTTGAGCTATAGCTTTTTAAATCAACCAGCTCTTTACACGTGATTCCACGACTGTCAAAAGTGCCATTCGCAAAGCTTCGCTCGAGTAGCTCTTTTAATTCCTAAATATATCACCATCAAGTAAGTGGTATATACATTGTAAAAACGCTGTAAAAATATGCTGTTTTGCAACGACCGGGCCCGGTTTCCGTAAAAATGAACTTTTTTAAAATTATTTGAGTATTTTTTTGTTTGCATGCAGTAAGCTAATGTTCGACCAAGATATGCGTGGCTTCTTTGCATGTTTGACGTATTGACTTTTGCAGAAGTTTTAATGGCCTCATAAAAGTTGACTATTTTATGAAAAAAAATGAACAGTTCGGTAACTTCGGTTATTTGAAAATTCTTGATTTAATGTGGCATTTTCCCATTCCATTCCATGTAAAGTATAAATGAGGAGGTCATTGATCATCCTTTTCTGGAATCTGGCATTGAAAGCACGTGTATAAAATAATCACATGTAATCTGCATCTCTTAATTACGATGTTCAAAAAAATTCATATTTATGGCACGTCGTTGATTTTAATAAGCCAATAAAGTAGGTCGTTTTATTAAAAAGATGCTTAGCCGCTTAGGCAAACATTTGCAATTCTACTTTTACATGTATTTATACCTAGAGCAGAATAGAAATGTTAAAAGTTGGTGCTAATAAAATTAGAATTTTTTTTTTTCGTACAAAAAATGTCCGAACATATTTAGAAATTCTCAAACTTGACCCCTCCCAAGTCGTGATATTCATCGATGAAAATTAACTGTTTTATGCTCATTTTATGCGAATACACGAGTAAGACCAATTGATATTCCTTAAGGCAGCTGCCATAAAGGATTTTTTTGCTTGCCTTTGGGAAGATGTGGGGGAAAAAATGTGGCTGGGTACGACAACCCATATTAATCACTAAACGAAAATTTAGTTCTAGAGGTATTTGTATTGGTAACAGGTTGCAGGTGTAATTCCAGTAAAGTGGTATTTAAAAGCGTCGATGAACAAAAGTTGTCCGTTTACTCATCCCGTGACCTCTTGTATTATAATTATGTGATGTAACATTTGCGGATAATCTGTAATCAAGGCACGCACGAGATAGCAGAGTCTGAAAACGTTATTATCAAAAGCTTTGTAAAATTCAAATGGCCTTTTAAGGGGAAAAATAGCGTGTTGATCCTTAATTTCTGTTGTAACCTGGATAGTTGAACAAATTCTTATTTTTCTCATCAAAATTGGGTTATCCTCAGCATAATGGCACGAATGCGGTTGACAGGCCTGTTTTGGTTTAATTGCAAAGGCATTTAGTTATACTGCACATTAAATCCTGATTCCCAAATATGGCTGGTATAATGCAATTTTTTTAACTGCAACCAGAATGATGCTGTACGATGTTTTCGATTGCAGATTGCAAAGAAATAAGTTATAAAATCTACGGTACATTATATTCTAAATATAGCTGATATAATACTCAGGAAATGCTGTAGCTTAATTGACGTGGTTGGAAAACGTACATGTAAATAGTTCTGTTTGGTGGCGCATGTGCACTAAGCATTTCTTGCTCTAAAGCTATTTATAAATACTCTTTTTACAGTGTATAATATACGATGCAACATCAAAATACATGTAATTTGGTATGTAAAACGTGTATTTACATGCAGTTTACATGTGGCATGCATGTATTTTAGATGTAGCAAACATGTTTTTACATAAAATACCCCAAGTATTTTACGTGTAAAAACCATGCTTGCTACATGTAAAATGGATTTATAAACACGTGTTCACATATGTTTTAACTGTATTTATTAAATAGCGTAGAGAAAAGAAATGCTTAGTGCGCACGCGCCGCCAGACGGAACTTTATCTACATTTAGGGGAGACAGGGGTAATGAGGCCACCCTAAGGGATAATTGCTTCTAGCTTTTTAAATAGGACCATTTTCATGCTGATAAATACACAGAAGGCTTCTTTAGTAAGTTGTCTTTCAGGCAGATCACAAAACCCCTAGAATTTTCGTGTATTTACAGAGGAATATTGTTTTTTTGCAAAACGCATGTCTTGGCCCCATTACCCATAGCTTTAGGGTAATATTTCCATCTACTTGGTCTCGTTTCCCAAGAATAGTAAATTGTCAATTTTATAGTACGTTATTTTCAAATATTTACAAAGCCATTAAAACAATTAAAATCATCAGCATTAATGACACTTTGAAAATTTCTTTGCTCCCAGAGGACTTTATGGTTTTTCGGTTATATATTTGCCCCATCTTTAGCGAAAACGTAGAAGTACATGTATATTCATGTTAAACTTGTATTTTACCTAAAAACAATGTAGGCTACATCATATTAAAAAAGTAAATAAAAAAATTCGGAAAAATGCAAAAAAAAAATTCTATAATGGTAATTGGGCTATAGGCCTGATTACCCCAAATTGAACGCATCAAGAAAACAATTTATTTCTCACCAATTATTCGAAATAACAGAATCTCGTTAAGTGATGCATAGTAGTCCAGACTATACCATTTACTGACAATATGAAAATCTTATACAAACCCATAAAAAAGCACCATTACTTACCATAAATTGAATCCTATTGGGTTAGAAGAAAAGGGGCAAAAACAAAAAAAAATGCTACCAACTCGTTCCTTTACCCTGTTTAAATCTAATTGTCATGTGATTTACATGCCCATATAGACCACTCAAGCTGGTCATACACGAGGCAAATTATTTCTGGAAACATGGCACGTTCAAAAAGTTCTGTCTTTTAGAATGTGAAAAACTAAAAAATGTTCAGAAATA
>JAQGBX010000435.1:0-36530 GCA_034698745.1 Megaphyllum sjaelandicum | reverse complement strand
GCTTGCACCTCACGTTTCAGGTATTTACTAACAATGTTGTACCAGTATTTGGTACCGGTGCAATTTGGAGAGTTCAGAAGTGCGATATGCAGATTTCGCTTCACGGTGCTCATTTCCCTGACTGTAGGGGTAACCCAGTGTTTGCGCTTGCTCCAGAGTGTGGTGTCTTTGATAGTCATGGTGCGCACGGGGAAGGCAGTATCGAATGAACTGGTGAAGTGGCCGTAGAAATAATTAAAAGAAAGATCGGGGTCAGCGGGATTAAAGTCGTTGGCCATTGTCCAGTCCACAGTCGATAAACTCTCACTCATTCGAATGAAACCTTATGATATATATATTGTATATTCGCATTAGAGTACGTTATTCCTGATCGTATAATTTCCGTGACCCGACATTTTACGGTAATTTTTACCGAAGGTGATGCCATGGTTCGTGTAGGGGGCTATGCATGGATTGACGTTCCCGGCAAATATACATTGTACTGTATACGTTACATTCCTAACGTCAATCGTGTTACGCATATACAGGGTGAAAACTACATCGTATAGGCTATACAAAAATGTTCATTTTGGGGTACAAATTATACATACGCCACATTAAAGTGCCAAAATATGATTAAAATATAGCCTATATTTATCTGTGCTTACAACTTGGTATACATGACAGTCACTATATATGGTGTTTTCGGATTTAATGTACAATTTTTATTTTCATGTTTTATACTGAATTGCACTATACTGAGCACATGTCATGCATCACTTTGACAGAATCTAATCTACTAAATGACAGACTATATCTGTATATTTCTGAACTAAAACAAAACATAATTAAATTGGTGGCAGGATGAGTTATTTCAAGATGATATCAGCAGGAATGACAATTAAATTGAAAAATGAAATGCGATAAAAGTTGTCCGAGAACTTACAAAATATACAAACAATATTAAGAAAATACAGACAGGACAAAATAGTGGACAGAATATAAATAACAGAAAGCAAATACATAGTTTAATATCAATTATTGAACACGTTCTAAATTATAGACCTTCAATTTTGATTAACAATGAATGTAAAATAGTCGATCCCTTCTCCTTTGTAAACCATTCTATATCTGTATTGCTGAAATGTCCATCGATGGGCTCCCTGGCCCCTATTCTCTGAGGTCTGCAGTTATAAGCGCCTGGCTGGGCCAAAACTTGAACTGCTGTTCTTGCAAATAAACGTCTCTTCGTTTTTACATCGGAGAACCTATAACATTGAATATTTGATTAGTTGGTTGGGATTTAAAGCGCATGGGCAACGAAAGCCACATCATGTATAAAGTGTTCAACATGGACTGATAGGGTAACACAAGCACTAGACATGCTGAAAGCAGATTCTAAATCATATCATTGTTAATTTAACAATACAAGGAAAGGATTTGGTTGTGGCTGATTTTCGAGCAATTAGCCCAGCATAGAAGCAACACTTTGGAAAAAGCAAAGTCTACGAACCTGTGTCTCTTGAATACTTAAAAACCTATTTAAGCTTACAGTCATATAAAGAAGACTGCAGATAAGTGTCCAAATTTATATCCGGTTACATAAATTTCGTTTTGAAAAGTAGCCCAGAAATTAAAAGCAATTTAATTTCCTTAATTTAGTCTTTATTTTGGAACCAGGTTGGCAGTCTGCTTTTATAAACTTTATTTCAAATTAGTGAGAGACTATGTGGTTTAATTGCTCCGATTGATTGAAAATCTCTTTATCTTCTAAAATATGCTGGCAAATGAGCTTAATTTTTGGCTGCTTTTGGCAACTGTATCCATAGGAATGACAGCTTGGGAATTTATTTATCAAGTGCAATATTATTAATTTCATAGTGCATCCTGAACCATACGACTAACTAATATGAAAACATTGCAATATTATTTACAAATTTATTTAATTTAGACCAGTAACTTACTCAAACTTTGGTGTGAAGGCATTGTCCGCTGCATAGCGGATTGTAGGAGAGAAACAAATTTGACTGGCTTCCCCATCTACATCTTTGGATTTGTTTTTCTGTGGGACGTGTTTAGAACTAATGCATAAACCACCATCTCCTGAAAATAATTACATTCTTTAAAATAGCTTTATATATTGCATTATTGATTAACTGAGAGACAACTTTTACATTAATCAAGATCATGGTTGATAACGCTGCATATTTTGATGACTAAAAGTCATCAAAATACAGTAGGCCTACATGTACAGAAAATATCAGAGCATCTAGTAAAGTACATTAATATTAAATAATATGGCTATAAACTAATTGTCCATTTTTAGACTGAAATTAATATAATTAAGTACTCAAATTACTAAGAAGATATACAATCATGCAGTGTTATTTTTGTTTTAAAATTCCCCCATCTATATTTATGATGCAACATTTACCAGGCAGAAGAAGTTCCCCACAATCAACAATTTTTCGAATCAGAGATGGCTGAGTCCCATGGAAAGCAACGTGCCACTTGTCCAACACTCCCGAGTTTTCAGCATTAGTAGGGATTCTGTAAAAATTGGTATAACATTTTTTCTGCAAAAATACGTGTAGTATCTTAATAAGAACAAAAGTTAATTGGTCACCTAAGGGAAAATTGACACCATCCAAATGGTACAGCATAGTCCTTAGGGGGGTCCCCCTTTCGATAGTAAGCTTCATCGCCCCTAATTTTATGACATGTTTCACAATAACAAACTATGTAATCTGTTATAAAGTATCCTTCTGAAAATATAATGTTGCAAATTAAGTCGTATTGTATGCAATGTTTCAAATAAAAGATGCTTCAATGATTGGTCTTACCAGGCAATCCCAAGCTTTGTTTGAATCGAATACATGCATTTTGATATTCACAGTTCTTAACCAAAGATTGCTCAACTAAGGGTGACCTCAAAAATTTCTCTTTTCGCCCTGAGGATCAAACAATGTAATTATTTGTGAAGTTGCCATACCACAATTTTGTGATAAATTTGCAAGGAATTTGCATTATTACCTTGCTCCAGGTCTGCCTTTTCTCTGTTATTTGCTTCAGTTACCTGACTGCGAGAATCATCATTTGATACCAAGGTAACCTTAACAGATAGGAATTTGTTTTATGAAATTTTCGTGATAATATTTTTAAACATTAGTTATTAAGTTGCATCTCATGCATCTTATCAGATCTGGCATACCTCTTCACACTGTCCATATATGTCCACCACAGCATAGCAATTTTGAGGGATGTCTTTTGCTGCTATACCTTGATCAATGCCATTTACGTACAAATGCAGTTGATTGTGATGGTCTATTATAATCCCAACAAGATGATGAGTCGACAGACTATCAAGATTGGGACCGTAACGGCCTCTTACCTTCATAATGAGGAACATATTATAGATTCATTAGCAAAGCCTGACAAATGGAAGTACACTAATCCTAAACCAATACCTTAATCCCATTTTGAAAAATACAATTGCCACAAATAATCCAGGATTGTTTCTTTAACCCTAGTGCAGTAATAGCATATGCACTCCTTTCTGGTGGCTGTGTGGTTATGCCCATAAGAAGTGAGGAATTCCAAGCTGGGTTAAGACTGTCTATCCTAACCTGATAAAGCCAAGAATATTTTTAAGAAGGGATTGCATGATTATGCATTTGGCGTTACATAACATCGTGAATTCCCACCTGGAATAACTGCCCTAGGCTTAAAGGTTTTCGTGAGATTACAACTCCCTGGTTGTAGCTGGCGGTTCGCCTGGCTGTAGTTTTGTTATGTGAGAGGAGAATGTTTCGACCATGGTTTTCATGAAATTCCCTTGTTGAACGCTCCTTGTTTGTCATTTCAATATCCTATAAAAATACAAGTAGGCTAAGGTGCATTGAATAGGCTACATTGAATTTCAGGGGCCATTAGGATCTAAATCAAGAAAATTTGAATTCTTGCAAAAGATTTCAATGCTGTATATAAATCTTGGAGATAAAATTGGCGACTGTAATTGGAACAGTCGCCAAATCTGCAAAATATATGCAAAACTGCAAATCTTTATCTGTGTACCTCCAACGAATCTTTTGACTGCACTGACTGGAAACTCATTCTTCGTTCTCGAGACGCTTCCATTGGTGTTGGGCTTGCAAACGCCTTGCTTACAATGGCTATTTTTTCCACTGCTCCATAAAGATCAACAACTGCATATACTCTCTAAAACAATATATATAATAAGAGCGTATTTAATTTAATATACATGTAGGCCTACTGTCAATTGTGGCTTTAAAAAACTGAGTAAATTGAATTAACATTTAATGGGAACTTCTGAAGGAAATTATTCAATTAAAATGTCATGGTTGTAACAAGTTACCTTTGGAAGATTTGAAGCTGCAATTCCGACTTCTTGCCCGTTAAAATAAACGTGCATGGTGCCATCCAAACATCGCTTTATTCCGATATGGTCATCTACCTGGAATATTTTGTTTAAAAATGCACTGAAACCATTGCATTTATTTCCTTTTTTTAAAAAAAGGTCATATTCAGTTGCCTTACATCAAGATGATCAAGAGAAGGGACAAAATTATCCTTTAAAACTTTGCCATTTTTCAAAACCTGCGATCCAGAAACCAGCCAAGTGTCACAGTCATCAAGCAGAAGGCTTGCATAGGGTGGTAATGTAGACATTGGATATGATTCTGAAATCTGCATAGTGGTGAAGCCGATTTGTAGCCCACCAGACCATTGATGGGAAACTAATTGAACCTGCACCTAAAACCATGTAAAAATATAATGTTTGAAGAATTTTAACATGTTTTCAAGGTTGAATATATTTGAAACTACCAAATAGGCAAAGAATTGTGATTCTGGTAAACATCCCAATATTTTTCTGACAATACAAGGCAATGTACTGTTGTGCCCTAGTCAGTCCCTAGTTTTAATAAAATCGTTCCTAAGTTTTAGAATATTGAATTAGGATATTCAGAGTATATTACTCTGAGAGGATTTCTCCTACAAAACATGATCTTTCAAGTTTATTCAGATACACTTAGCATGATTGTGATTTCTCACTTCAAAAAGCTCGTTTGGTTGTAATGGTGAACTACTGAACACTAGTCCATGGTTGAATCCTCGACAGCGAGTGGCGGTGACATTGCTGCTGCAAAGAGTAATGTTTTTCCCACAACATGGACTAAAACAGTGGGTAATTTCTAAAAATAAAAATAAAAATGAAACCCTGTTTAGTGAATTTTGCTATCTATTATTCAATTAATTGTACACCACATATAACATTAAAATCTAGCCCACACCTGAGCCCTCTGCCAAGCTTGGACGCAGCGTTTCAGTGTGGGTGGGAGGTGAAAGGACACTATCGGATAAGCATGATGATGGTGGAATGATTGTGACTTTGGCACATTGTCCATACAAGTCTATCACAGCATACACATCTAAGACATGCAGAATTAGATCAGGGAATGATTCGTGGGATGCTGGTACAATAATTTCATAAAATCTCATTGCCAGATATTGATGAAAGGAAGAACATACTTGAGGGAATGTCTTGACAGGCTACACCCATATCTTCTCCATTAATGAAGTAATGAAGCGTGCCATCAACGCAACGCATCATTCCTATCCTAGTGCCAGCACCGAGGGAGTCTAGATCACATTTATATCTGTTTCGGATTGTGGAACCATCTTGCATTATGGCTGAACCACTATAATTATAAAATGTGGTACTCAAAAATTCATGTCTTTGATATCTGTGAAAAACTATTCTAAAACTGACTATAAATTGAATCTTTCTTTTTCTGCCTTTTCAAAAAACCTGCTAAATTTATGCCAACTATTCTTATAAACTGAACTACATGCCTTAACATCCAAGTATCATAATCTATATCAGTCATGGTTGTAGGAAATTCCAGATCTTCAGGCTTGATTGCTGTAACACCTGAATGCAAATTTGGGAATTCATATTTTGCCATTCATTCATAGATGGAACCCAATTCCAATGAGGCAGGCCCAACTAACCTGCTTCAATTGACCCAGACCACTTGTCCACCATTTTATCTAGAATTACTTCAAACATCTCCCCATCATGAAGAGGCCGATTACTCATCAAAATTGCATCATTGAATTCACCATGAGCATTTGAACGGGTTGAAGTCAACCCAAAATTGCTGATCTGAGCATTTCGACCATGCAAGTGGTGAAAGCGAAGGTCAGATGTTGATGAATTTATGGGACATCCTAATTGTGGAACATCAGCTAATTCTAAAAATAAAAACATGTTTCTCCATGATAAGGTAGATTGAATGTTGGGCTCAACCTCATTTTATGGTAAAAATGCTTACCAGAATGATCAATGATTGAACATTGGGCAGCTTGACCATATAAGTCGATCACACCATAAGTTTTCTCTGGAACGTTACTCACAGCCACACCTTGATCAACTCCATTGACAAAAAAATGCAACGTGCCATTATCCTTTCGAACCACACCCACTCTGTCGCCTACCTGAAATAATCGACCCTTACACTGAATTACGATTTCAGGATATATCATTCATATATTTCTTGTAAGATGATATAATTACAATGCAATGTCCATAGATATCGTGTTTTCCTGTGAATTACAGGAATTCACTGAATACTATCGAGTCTTTATTTGAAAACTGGCATATAATAGTTTCTGAGGTCTGGTAGTGACCACCAGGCCTATCCAACATTTACTTACACGTAGGCGGTCTAAATTCTGGCCATATTCATCGATGATGGTGGTCCCATTGTGCATTACTCCATTACCAGTCATCATCCATGTACCAGAACGGACATTGGTCATTGTGGTTGGGAAGTCCAGCTCTGAAGGGGTATGGGTAGTGACACCAATCTCTAATGAACCGGCCCATTTGACGACCATCATATCAAGGTGGACTTCAAACATTTCATTGGGTTTCATTGGTCGATTCGTAAGAACAACTGCATTGTCAAAATCTTCGACAGCACTGTAAGAAGTATTTCTGAGAGACTGGATTTCGTTCAAGGAAGTGGCATTAATTTTGGACTCTTTAAAAAATTTTTTACTTTGGACGGTGAGCGGCTGTGCCATTGTTGATTACAGCAGCATGGCTTCCACAGCGAGTGCTAAAAAGTAGTTTTTCTGAGCCATCAACTGAGCCCCCATCTTCAAAAAACATCGAATAACAACGATTTAAAATATACAATTTCCGTCAACTTATGGGTACAATTATCAGTTATTCACCTGGTGTGGCACCGCCATTAAGAAGCTGATGTTCTCTTATCAGCGTATTATTACGATGATTAACCAAGCCTTGCTCTACCCTGTCATCTCGATCTACAATGGTCACTTTGACCGTCATTCCATACAGATCTACGACCCCAAAAACTGCTGGTTGAACATTGGTAGCAGCAACTCCTTGGTCAATTCCATTTATGTAGTAATGTAAATTTGCATTACTCTTCCTCATCAATCCAATTCGATCACCCTCCTGTAATGATGATCATTAATTCAACATGTTATTGTCGACAGTTAAGGAATTTAAAATTGTCACAAAAAAAAAAAAAATGAGACATGAATCGAAAATTTGGATTTCATGAATTTTTAATTTTAAGCATGAAAACCTTATTTTTATATTATCACTTAAACATTTTACCGAGTTGACAAGAGCTTGTAAACAGTACATTTGCAAACAATCCAAATTATTTGGAATAAAAATATATCAGTAAGAAAAGGATTAAAATCGAAATTATGTAATCTGGCTACTAGTTGAACAAATCGGCTTACTGCAAGCTCATCCAAATTGTATTCCCCATATTCACGGCGTGTTCCTTTGCCATTAGTCAATATACCACAACCACTCATCATGATTGTACCTGTACAGAGAAATAAACTGTCATGAAACTGAGCCTTGGAAAGTTCACTGCTCTAAAACATGATTGTGAACAATTTTTGCTTGCCTGATCGCATGTTGGTCATTGTTGCGGGGAATTGCAATATAGACGGATTGTGCGTTGTTATCCCAACCTCAATTGACCCGGACCACTTATCAACCAGGCAATCTATACGAATCTGGAAGAGAAATGAACAGATTGAACGCATGATGGAAACGTTAAACAGATCGAGGCAGGGCAAAAAAGGTCAAATATACATACCTCGAACAACTCGTTATCTTTTATCTGTCGGTGTGTCATCACCACACCGTTGTTAAATTCATCTAAGGGCCGTCGTCGCTCTGCCGTTCGACCATTGTTACTCAGTTTAACTAAAGTTCCAGTTCGTTCATGGAAATGAAGTTTACTAGAAGCAGCCATGTTACTGCTGGCAACATTATTCGCACAACTGGCTGCAGTGCTGTTGATGCCACCATTTTCGACGTTGTTTTCAATTGCTGGAACACCTTTAAGGGTGGTGATCGACTTATTAAACGCAAAATCAAGCATTGCAAGATGCATTTTAAATGAAGGTACATGTACTGTATATGGTATTTCGACTATTATATAACTTACGTTGTTCAGCAGAGGCATTTTCAGCAGTTGTGGTTTGCCCACATTTCCCCAACATACCAAAATGTACCAGAGATCTAAGGAGTTATAGGGTTTGTGCAGGCTCACTTGCTTGCTCTGTGGGAGATTGTTTACTGCAGTGTCTCTGATGGTTTAGCTCTTGTTCCATAAACTAGATGTAATGATAATTTTGGCACACACCTTTTCATCAAAGTTGTCCTTTTTTCTTTCTGGTTTGCTCATTTCTAAAGATCGTTGTTTGGAAAAAATACCAGTTGATAATTCTCTGCTGTACAATATGTACATGCATCAAGAGATTTTCTACAAGATCAGACTTACAGCAATAAGGTCGCTACTCCCATTTAGCATAGTACTACAGCAATAGGACACAAGACAGTATTTAACGCCATCTAGTTATTGCTTTGGAAAACCACATGCGCATTGATTTCGCGATGGCCTTGGGGGCCATTCAAAAAGTTCGTCCGCAAAATTTGTCCAAAATTGGACTCGGGGTCCACGGTTCCCAGTGAAATTTTACATTTCCGCAAACATCAATTAAAATAACGTTTCTGGAAAGTTCAGTTGGAACTTCGCAAAACAATAGCATCAAGCATAACATAAGTTTTGAAAATTTTCCAAAATTGGCATGAACTTTTTTTAACATATAAACAAATATGTATTTGAAAAATTTTGCAGATTTTGAGGTTGAGAATTCTGCCAATTTGTCCTCAGAATCTTTTGGAAAATGTTGCAAATCTGTACTCGAAAACAGCTAGTTGATTGAAAACGTCGCAGTTTTGTAGGCTACTTGGTAAACGTGTAAAATGTTCTAAATTTGTTTTCGGGAAAACGTGTAAAACTGTGAAAAGATATCCTCGGAAAAGGTTGAAAATTTTGCACGTTAATGCTCGAGAAAAATGAAAAATTTTCAAATTTGTACTGGAGAAACTTTCGTCTGGGGTACTGTTTACTTTTATTTCTCAATTTTTTTTTCAAGTGGACGTCCCAGATGGCCATACCCCCCTCCGTCCCCCTGTCCATATTGCGTCCGTGACTCAACCTATCCCCCTCACCTTAGCCATAGACTGGCTAAGTGATTATTCTTTTGGACGAATTGACCATTTATCAAGTTTATTCATAACAATTAAAGTTGGTCACTAGGTATCGTAGTTCTACACCATGTCCATGTGAGAATTAAAGGTATTCATTCATAAACTCAATATACATGTAGGTTCCAGGGATTAGGTTCCACCTTGTGTAGTCCTAAACTTTATACACTTTTTTCAAAGTAATGTGAATCTTTCATTTCCAGATGAATATTGTTTTACATGTACTTAGTTAGATTTCGTATTCCTCAACAGAAATTTTAGAAGAATTATCTCTTAAAGTTGAGATCATATATTTACCGTACATGTACAGTACATGCAATGGTCAAAATTTCGAAAATAAACAATAGTGTAAGTAAAACAAAAATATTTCTCTCAATGTGAAATTATTTTGTTTTAGGAAATTTATTTTCCTTATTATACTCGCTCATTGAAAAATTTCAATTTTTTGAAAGATGTTTAGCCTACTGTTGGTTATTACTGACCATAAAGATAAAGTGGATTTTTAAATACAGAATTTTTCTCGGAAGTTTCCAGGTTCTCATAACTGTGGTTGCTATTAAAATAACTAGAGTTTGAAATTACTAAAAATTTATTGCAAAACAAAATTTACACTTACTTACACTTAATTTAATTTACACTTGAATAATTAAAATTCATCATGGAATGTTTTTGCAATATCTACTACTTTGCTCCCTAGAAATATTTCTTTATGTGACAAAACTTCTTTTAAAGATAGACTTCCACTACGGTCTGTGTCAGCAGCATCTACTAAACTCTTGGCCTCCATTAAAGCATGTGCTGGATTTTGTGGATCAGAATACATCTAAAATGAAAATAAAGATAACAAAGTTAAAAATGTCACAAGCGGATTTATGTATCCAATTGGGAAACTGACAGCACTTGCCACTAATTCATGTCGTGTGACCTTTCCATTCTTGTCGCTATCGATAACATTTTTAAATTCGTGAATTCGCTCTTTCTCCCACATCTCCTTTGGCATTTTTGGTCCATTATTTGTGATGCCATCATCTTGATTAAGTGAGGCAAATTCTTCTAGTGTTAAAACATCATCCCCATTGAGATCTATAGCATACGCAAGTTATTTTGTATAAAAATTACAGTACATGTATATATTCAAATGTGTGCATCCCTAAAATTGTTTAGATTTACCAAGCTTGTCAAATATATCCTGCACCATGTTTAACAGAGTTGCATGGCTGTGTTCCGGGTGGCGAAAGCTTAAAAACTCATCGATGTTCAAACCCTCTTCATTGGTATGGGCTGCCTCGAAAAAGCCAGCTTTGTCCAAAAGAATTTCTTCTCGTACTTATGAAACGATGTAAAAATAAGATGTAGCCTACTATATCTAGGGAAAATGTCTTATATGCACATTTAACGACAGTCAACATGTTACCCAAATCGTGTGATGCACTTGTTTTATCTTTGATCAATGAATCATGGCACTGGAGCCAAATTTACCAACTAATTGTCTGCTATCATTAATTCTTATTCCGGACATGTTATAATGCTTACCTTGACGGGACAAATCTTTGTGTTTCTCGGAGTGGTTTTTTACGTAATCATCATCTAGCCCACGTTCCAATAAGTAACGTGAATGGTATTCATCCCAGGACACAATTCCTGTTATTTGAAATCGTACACGTTTAAATTACGTAAAAGGACTGAAGTGGCTTTTTCAATTTGCACTAAAACGTCTTTTACCATTTTGATTTTTGTCGATCGTCATAAAGATGTGAAAGTTCCCTTTAATGGCTTGAGTCAAGTGATCATTAACTCTGGAGGTAATCCAGTTTGCAAGTTCTCCAATCCTTAGTTCTCCATCTTCGTCATTGTCAACCCTATACAAATAATACCTCAATCTTTTATTTAGTCTGCAAGTATAATCAGCATATTTCACAATTTAGCTGAAAATTCATCAGGTTAATCAAGTTTTGAATTTATTAGGTCCGTGAAAACTTAGAATCAGAGTTTTTTCTCGATCAGATCTTTCGTATCGATTTAACGCAGTATTTGACAGCTCTGCATTCAGCAATTGCGGATGTAAATTTTTAAAAAAAAATCATCTATAAGCCGGTTTCCACGTCTTAATTAGATGATTTACTAAACATATGCTGGGCGTGCCAGTTAAAAAGTAGATACTTTGATGAAATGCTAGTGAAATTACAGTAATTCGCAGTTTTGCTACCAAGAGAGAAAAAAATATGGTGATAAAAACAATGCTTAACCTGCAGATTTTTCAGGTGGGTCAACAAATGTTTCGATTTGTACTGGCCTTTTAAATATAGTTGTGAGTAGCTTTTCTGGGTTTTTCTTTTGCAAGTCGGTAGTTTCTCTGCGTCCTAAAATGACCTCTGTCCTAAATTCTTTGTTGAGGTGTCCATCCCGTTCAATTTTGACTCCTACTAAGTGATCCGGTAACTCCAACTTATCTGCACTTAGTGAATCGCGAGGTCCATCCTTATTGGATTGATTAAAATTTTCTCTGATCGAAAATGGGAATGCTATGACGACGTCCCAGTTTATAACAATTACCGAAACCAAAATTAAATGTAAACACCATCGTGAGACAAAACGGGCCATCACGAGAAAAAATATCACAGTGTATAATCACATTGTAAACTTAATCATACTGTTGAACTGAGTATTAAATAATAGGTCAAATACTTGCCCTCATTTTACAGGGCATGCATTTATCGAGCACCCATTTATATAACACATGGAAGTGCATAGACCTTTTGAAACCCTAAGAAATCATCAGATATCATCCTTATCACTAGTTCCATTCTGTGTGATACCGTTTCCAAATGGATATCCCATCAATGGGCTTTCTATCACAGTACAGTTTGTTTCTATGCACTGCAGAGGTGGTATCCACAATAACACTGTGACATTATGGTGTATCGATCCCTCGCCATGGCTACGCATGTACTCCAGTGCCACAACACATCTTAGTGTAGGGCTGTCCATAAATCATGTCCAACTCTGTAATTGTACTTTTTAATTTTATGTTATACAACCAACTGTGGGGGTATTTATATATGCATGTACATGTACTGTACTGTATATAATATGGGATTTGAGTATTGTGAAATTCCAAAGAATTCAAATTGCATAAAGCAAATTGGTACATGTGAAAATAAAATGAGGGATCAACTAAACAAGAACAAAAAAGCTGCATATAGGAGACACGGTTTTGGTAACTTTTAAACTAACCTGGCTAACTTCCGGAAACTACCATGTAAAATCACTAAAACCAAAGTTAAATGGGACAACCAATTGACAGGTCAACTCCCGAATGTATGGCAGCTAGATCATTTTTCCATTTGGTTAGCATAGCTTTGTATCTATAGTAATACATGCAAATAGACCGTTATAAGAGTATTAATCTGGTAAATGTAATGTAATATGACCGATACCATCTTATGCTTAATCACATTTTTCATTGGTTTAATTCCATGCTGTCAACATTTATCCTTCGTAGTGGTCATTTTTTGAATACTTCCTGTTAAACATGAGTTTTTTTCATGTATGGATGGGCATTTTATTTAACTTGATCTATTTATCTAAGGTCAATGAGAATTAGGCAAAGTTTATTTATTAATAGTAATAAGAGACAGGCGGAAAATATTCCAATCATGGTAAATTTTCAAGATTTTTATGGAAGCTGTGTAGTTACTAACCAAACTTAATTACACGTACTTCTAGATAGGTATTCAACTCAACTCAGTACCCTACAGTACCTGACATAGAAATCATTGTTGTTTAATTGAACCTGGATTAAATGTGAACTATTGTCAGGAAGGTTATTCCATTGTCTAATCGAAAACAAAAAGGGCCAATAGTAAACATTCGTATTTGCACGAATCTCAGTCAGAGGTTTAGAATGATTATGCATATTTCTATAGTGGTTGTTAGGCGTGAAGATATGGGACACACGATGCGAATTAGGTTAATTTAAACGCTTAAATAAGCCCATAGATAAATTTTCTCATCTTGCTCTCAATGAGTTTTAATTTAAAAGTGAAGCATCTCTGTCACACTTGCAAGATAAGCTTCATTCAAATGAACAACAAAAGTAATAATAAATAAATTCTTTATTTATAAACATTTTAGCAGCAGCAGATTGGTTCTTACATTTTAGTGACCTTTAATTAAACGCCAGCTGCTATCTGTTTTTGAATACGCTCTAACATACGGTGTTTGAGTTGTTTTTCTCGCAAAAATACAACGCACCAAGACGCTAGACCCACGACGAACGTTACTGTTTCAAACAGCCAAAAATTCCTCCTGTCTAGCCATGGTAACCTAGGGCAACTGAAATTAAATCAAGTCAACATCGTTATTTTATACGCTGATTTTTCTTTTACGAAAGTAAATGTGAGTCATCCATGTAGGGTAACTTGCCTTCTGAACACTTCGCCAAATTGCTTACAGACAACTAGCTCCTTGAATCCTGTTTCAAGACAAGCTGGCAAATGACTGCTGACCTGCAATGATGTGATACTTTGCATAAAACCAAAACATAATTTAATCCTGTTACAATTAGGCTACTGGTGCTGACTGCATGCTCTTTATACTTTTTCAAAGTTGCTGCACACTTTACATTCTTCTTTAACACTGTAACTTTCCTGCTCCCAACAAGGATGTTTTTCAGTCAAATTCTCACTACTTATTGGCATTTTCTGTACGTCTCTCGTTAAAGCATTTTCAACACCAAGAAATATAATGCAGATTCTGAAAGTATTTGAAATGGATTTACAGGCGTATAATTACGTCTAGGATAACATATACAAGCTATACTTACATGGCCAGGGCAGCCACTAGCATTATCATACGTTTGACAGTGCATAGTTCAATCATTTTCGACGATGTTGCTCTATTTAAGCATAGCTACTTTTCCAACTCACCAAAATCTTTACGGTTGTTGGTGGATGTACCGTGCTGACAGCTGCTATGACAGTGTTTACCAGTCTGTTTACTCAGGCATGCATCATCTGCCAGTCCAGGGGGCGCTAGCTTACTAGCTATTTCGTCATAGTACTGTACGCATGATCATATGCCGATATGACCAGTTGCACCACAGTGATTTTTGGCTTTACTGTATATATTTGACACCCAGCTGCATTTTGGGGTGTTTTGACAGTATTCAACATTCATTTGAAGAGATTGGTGAGTTTTGGTCGCATAATTAACTTAAAATGTTGCATATGTTTGTTGTTCTACTTATACTGTATACTTCACGCAGCATATGATTCACATATGCCGTACGTGTAGGCGCTATGCTGAGTTTTAGATCTGTACAGTACTATAGGTGCTATATATACTAGTATATTGAATTGTAACTGTTACAATATAATATTGTGACGCAACTTGACAAAACT
This sequence comes from Megaphyllum sjaelandicum, assembly GCA_034698745.1. Taxonomy (NCBI): domain Eukaryota; kingdom Metazoa; phylum Arthropoda; class Diplopoda; order Julida; family Julidae; genus Megaphyllum; species Megaphyllum sjaelandicum. The sequence continues at coordinate 21,515 of JAQGBX010000435.1, read as the reverse complement.
TGTATGGTTATGTCGCCGATAAATAGTGTGAAATGCACGTTGTATGGGCAGGATAGAAAGATTTTTAAAAAATTATTATGCTGTTTCATCTCGAGTGTATAATTATGCATTTACAGTAGGCCTGCATGTTATTTCAAGATCTTAAATGCATGGACTAAAATAAGTAATGGCTGGTACTTGACAAATATTGATTGCATTTTGTAAATAATTTATTGCCAAAGTATTGTGTACAACATTTGGTCAGCTCTCAAAATGCTAAGGGATCACATAAATGATGTTCTCTCTAGGTATCCTGCAGTTGTTACCGACTCTATGAGGTGCTTGACAAGTTGTCTGAAGTGTTATTGTAATTTGTTTTTGCGAGTGATTTACCATTGCTTGCACTGATCCTTCCGACTCCCCATAAATATAGGCTTAATTGGGAAGTTGGGACGGAAGTCCGTTGAAGGAAAAACTTCAAAGCTCGGTATTATGGATATAATTACAACAAGCCCTTAAATGAGTGGGTTGCTTGGGAAGGGACAATGACTGTGGTCAATTCTTGTCTATGAACTATCATAGTATTTGTTTGGAGGGTTTGTAGAGAACTATGAAAACCACAATCAAGATCGCCACTATGGGCTTTGAAAGTGCATCTCCCAAATGTAACTGCATGTTGTTCGATACAAACCCAACAGAGAATTCTTAACATGGTAACTGTTTAATTTTGAGTACATGTATAGTTACAAAAATTATTTTGAAATACAACATTGATAGTTGGCATAACATTGTACTGGGATATTTATTTGTACATTTAATATTTTTGTTTGGCACATTGAGATACAAATTAGTACAGTGTACCTAATTTACTTTAATAAATAAAAAAATGATACTTTTCATGAGATTTTTACTTTAAAATTATATAGCTAGTATTCGAAGATATTCAACATAAGCTTTCATGATTTAATTTTGAACTTTCTTCTAGCTTTTTACAGAAATGTTCATCTAATTTATAAATAACATAGGCTACAATATTTACTAAATATGATCTCTTATGTAGGCCTATTCCAATCTATTGGACACTAGCAACAAAAAACACTTGTACATGTATCAGTTGGATAGGTGATCATAACAGCGTGTTTTCATCCTTCGAATCATACATAAGTAAAGATGTTTGCGAGGATGTTTTTGCGCAAGTGCAACTTTCGGCCAATAATGCAGAGTTTTCGCTATGTGTAATGGATTCGCCTGAATCAGATTGGGCTGCCCCAGCTACATAGGCATCACTTCTTAGATGCAGGTGTTCTGGACTGAGCGAAGGTGAACGGGAACGGATGTGCATCGCTCCTCTTCTTCTTGGGCCATGAAAGTCCATTTTTTGTGGATGTCCTCGTGGCTGCTTGTCCACTTCAGTAATGGTACCCACCACAAGTGGATGGGGTGGAGCAGTGGAAGATGTGCTCGCACCTTCCTCTACTAAAGGTGTTGGCCTCTCAACATCGAGTGGAGGTTGATCATGGACTTCGTCAGCATCTGACTGCAGACCAGCCATTTGCATGGGCTAAATAAATGTAATAGACAACATTTGTCAAAAATAACGTTGGCAATTATTTTTAGAAGCGCTTACTTGGAAGATTAATTTTGATCATATGACTGAAGAGGCAGTGATCAAAACGACACAAAAATGTTGTTTCCTTAAACATTAATAAAGTAAATGAAAATTGCAAACCTTTTTCATGGACCGAAAACGAAACGTTTTTCTGCTTTGTGCCATTTGTCTCTGGAGGCGATGCTTGCGTGTGTCTCCTTGCCCATGTTCCTTAGGACTGCCTGGAGAAGTTGGAATTTCACCTTCTTCGGGAGTCCCTACCGATGGAACGCTTGAGCTTCCCGTGGTCCCTGAACCCGATCTTCCACTTCGTTTGTGGACGTTTCTCGTGGATCGGCGTGTGAATCTCGTTAGCCGTGGTTCGGAAATCGCCGTTGGCGATTGAGATTTGAGGAGATCTAATCAGAATAGAACACAAGGCATTCACTTAACTCTATTGAGTGCAGGCCAAGTTATGGCAAATAGGAAAATGTATAATGCAGTTTTTACGATAGGAAATGTTTTGTGCTTTATTTTGTTGACTTGACAACTTTTGAGTCTTAATCATTGGCTCCGATTGAATCCTTGCATCTTCAATCCAATGCAAAACTTTGCAAAATTATTCATAATAATATAAATTGTTCAACGAGCAAGCAGAATTTCATAAATATGAGCATGTATCAGCAAAATGCAAGAGATAATGCCAAAATAAAAGCCAAAAACGTGGAAGCCAACGTTAATGGATCATCATAATTCCAGCATACCCCATTTGCAATTCACCATTCAGCTAGCTTCATCACAAAATCTGTCAGCATGCATAATGATGCAATACAGTAAGTGAGCTAAATGTTTAGTATTCGTTAAAAAGTTTGCATTATGGTACCTTTCGAGCTGTATTTCGCAATCGCTTTGGACACAGAGACATGCAACATTACATGTATAATGTAAATACATGTCCTGCAACTCAGGCGTGCACAATCCTTTCTTGTACTGGACGGACATGGCTTTATACCATGTTAGCTAGCTTGAATGGTCATTTGGATGGGGCTACGCAGAAGCTGATGATGGCGTCTTATCCTTGTAGTGGGAAATATACAACAGACTGGAGGTGGTCTTACATATAACAAAAATTATTTTATGCGTGAGTGTAATAAAATGACATTTGGCGTGTATTTACAATTCTTTCTGGTTTTCAATTTTATAGCCTTCCATTTTTTTCTTAATAAATTTTGGAAAAAATGTAAATAACTTGAACATGTTTATAGCTATTACCATTAAATGTTCTCAGATTATTAAAACAAGGGACTGGTTAATGTTATTGCCAGCCCCAATAAACTGCGCAGTTATTACATACTGTACATGTAATTGAGATATTGATCATTAAAGCTCGTGGCAGTTTGCACCAAATTCCATATGCAATATGTTTATTTAGTTATCGATAGAGTTATTTAGGAACATTCTTATATCTGAAGTAGATTTAGTTAAAAAAAAAGGTGGTAAGCCCACAAATCTTTGCACTATGTAAGACTACCATTCCAGTCTACATGTATGGACACTGTCGAGTCACCTTGTGCGCTCTGATTTTCCCCTTCTGGATAGCTAGTTCGCCTCAAAAAACGCTCTACTGTTCTGCGACCCACGTCGTAAGTTGTAGCCTGAAACGCCGTTCCTTTTTCGCTTCGTACGCTCCATTCCCTAGTGAGAGTAGGCTCTTTCGGAGAAGAGACGCTCCCACTGGACATTGAGGTGCCAGTAACTAATGGAAGAGGTTTGTGTCAAGAAAATTGCACGACATTCGAGATTCTAGGCAATTTCTGGCGCACCTCCATATGGTCTCGTGTGTGCTGCAGTATGCTCACCTAATCTGCGAGTACCGGTGAGACCAGTGGCCCCAGCCAGTCTACCAAACAGGTGCTGTTCGGTATTGGCATCTGCCATGACAGCATAGGGTCTTCTAAGCGACTCTTCGGCTGAGTCGGAAATGAGAGATTTCCTTGGGTCATTATCGCCTGCGATGTAGTCACATGCAAGTACAGGGTATTATAGCAAAGAAGCATGATCAGCCATGACAAACGCAGTTATTAGTCGGATGAAAATGAAAATGTATCGCCTATTCAGCCAAAGCATTTGGAAAGTCAGTTCGACCATGCCTAGAATGGAAATGCGTGTTCACGTTACCTGAGCGCTTGTTAGTAATTTCCTGTTGGAGTTTGCGCAACTCGTTGGCAAACTCCAGCAAAAGCACTGCTTTACATTTTGTTGAGGTTAGGCCAAATCCTTGGATCTTCTCCTTGATCGACGCTCGGTATTGATACTCCTGTTCATACAGATGATCGGTTTGGGCCAACTGAATAAATTATATGGGGAAAAATGATGAAAAACGTTCAATACATAAGGAATATGGATTGATTTGGACATTTTCTTAAAAACCAATGTGTTGGTCTAAACACGTTGGTACATGTAGCTTAAGGAACTGATTAAAACTATGCTACCTTTTGAACAAGGTATGGAAGCAGGAGAATGTAAAGTGGAGTTCGATAAGTAACCATGTAATCCAAGAAGTTCCACAATGCCTGGCCGCCTAATTGTGAATGGAAAAAAAAAATACTGAAATTAGTTTATGACCATAAGTACGCATATGTCGCCTTCGTTGAAAGGACCAAGGATAAATCTACCTTGATGATTGGAACCGATTTCTCTCACACAACGAGCAATGCGATGCCATTCTGAAGTCAGTTGACTCTCAAAGCTAATAATGAATATCTTGAGACCTGAGAAATAGGCAAGGCATGTCGTCACAAATTTTCCAAGCCTGACTAAATTTCAAGAACAGCAATGTGAAACATAAATACCAAGAAAGGCAACGTGAAAAAGAGATTGTTTTTGTCGGCCTTGTGAACGTTCCGTAAAGGACATCGAAGTTCTTATATCGGATTTGTTACTTGTTTGGGAAACGGAAATGGGTTTGTGTGCTGGTGGGTTTAGCGTGTTTATAAGGACGCTAAGGGCAAAGGAAATGTCCGACTGCCGGATTACGAGATTATCTATAATGAAATTAAATTGCTCATTAAGTAAATCACAATTTAAAATTCATTAATAATGTTTTTCAAAGTTTCTCGGAACGACCTTCGAACCTCGTCTTCCACATCCCACTCGTACACAAAGAGGTAAAACAAGGTTCAGTAAAAGAGATTCGACTTTATCAGGATTCGGCATATTAGAACTTCCGCCGCAAATCTGTTCAAAGGAAAGGGTGTCCTGTAAGAAAAGAAGAAATAGACACATACTGTACTTAGGTTTGGATGTTTTCAATTTGAAACAAATGTGTTGATTGCGTGGCATAATTACCCGCAATACCAGCATTTGCATAGCTATGAGCTTCACAACCACTGAGCAGAAATTGTGAGGCGGAATTTGATTTAAGATTGCTGACGAGGACATGCTTGCAGGAATGCTTTCGGAGATGACAGGATTGGTTCCTGGATCTCCTAGTATGATGCCCTGGCACACTGAAATGAGGCTCTTAGAGAAAATTTGGCACGTTGCATTATAAGCGTAATATATAATGCAATTATAAGTATTGGTGTCTAAAAATTTTAGATGTGAATATTTTAACCACATCACTTAAGAATACTTCACATGCAAGAAAATAAAATGAATTTAGATTTTATATAAATATAAACGTTCACCTTGAGATGAGGTATATGGGCCACGTACGGATGCTTTGAAAGTGTCAAATAAATTCCTTTTAACAAGCTCGCTGCTGCATCCCAGTCAGTGTTGCGCTGAAAAAAAATTGATATACATAGTTAAGTTCACAATAATCCACTTTGCATATTGTGGAATTAGACTATAGTTGCCTGACTGACAATAATAAGCTTTGTAGCCATTGTTTGCATTCGCTAACATCTGATAGTGAGTTTTCAAAGTTGGTCTTATCATGGACTATTTACATACCCTGATTGCTGGTTTTTTGGATATTTTATTGAAAGTTTTATCGAGTCTCCTGGAGATCATCATTAAAGCTGGCCGAAGAGATTCCTGCGACCAATCACTGACTGGCAATATTTCATTCATGTAACGCTGGAGGCCCTTGCACGCCATAGTGACTGGGTCGTATGGAGAGATTTTTAGTAGGCTGTGAGCAACGTCAGCTAATCTCTGAAGTAAATATTGAATTTTATGGGATAATTAGCATCAGGAACTTTCACAAAGTATATTCCTATGGTTTGTTGTTAAATTTGATATTGAGAATTTTGACATTTTTTTAAATCCTGCTTACCATATGGCATTTTGTATCCATTAAATCGCCAGATTTACTGTCTTGTCCAATTTTCTTGCACAGTTCATAGTAGCGGGTAAAACATTTGCTCATGAATTCAGCGATGACATTGAGAAGGGCGCTCCTGGGCTTTCGAAAGTCGTTTTGCATCAATTGACTGTCTTCCATTTCCCGATCCTGGTATTTCCGCGAATTCAAGTCGTTCAGAAATCTGCTAGAATACATGCAATTCAATTGATAAGGTTCCCCATTGCAGCATGTGTATCTTAACTGAATGAAAATTACTTAGAGTGGTTTTCCTCATCAAAATCGAATGCTGGAGAATATGATGTCTTGGTCACGTTTCGAATGCTAGAGCTCCGAGGATTTCCGGTGCTTTGTGGTCCCGTGTAATTTCTAAAAGAAATATTTTTGATGAAGTCTGTGTTGAATTTAATTCACGTAAAATGGTAATATCTCCCACGTTTAGTCAACACAGAGTTGTAGAACTATAGGCTACATCTAGCACTAAACGAAGCCCATTGCAACGAGATACAGTATTTGTCTATTATTTTACTTAGTGAGTGCTTCACAGTTATTAATGAGTGCCTTCATGCAGCCAGCTAATTGGTGCATAGATTGGATTTCTATCCGTGCCGCCATTAACGGATCATGCTTCTTAACTTGCGATTGAAGATGTTTCAGATAGAATGGCAAAACTGCTTCTAGAATAGTCTGCAAATATCAAAGAAAGCAATATTAATTTGTAAATAATTCTGGAATAGTATGTAGCCTAATCATATACTGGACATTTTAATGTACATGTATGTAAGCATGTACTGAATGCCAGTGATGAACAACTTATTTATGAACTTTGCTATGTTAATTTGGAAATAATTGAGCACTCTTATACAGATGTTAGCTTCGTAAAGGATTTAATTTGAATTTTCTTTTACCACTTACAATTTAAGTTCAAACTTCTACGGTTCTTGGTACCAGTTATATGTATTGAAATTGTGTTGAAATGCCACACAAGTCACTACATGTCGATTAGTTTTCCACTACATTTCGAAAAAGAACCAACTCACCAGCATTTGATGTCCTCGTGTTGAATCGGCTGCATAGGCAACCACTGTTACACAAAGTGAAATGGCATCCAAAACGGAAAATGTTTCTGGATCCATTTGATAGCAAAAATCCAAGGCTTTTAGAGGTGTTTCTACTTCAACAAGTTCCATTATTTCCAAAGGATCAGCAATGTTTTGTTCCAAGCCCAGTAATAGTTGAAACATGCATTTTGGATCAACCTGATGTTAAAATATATCGTTACATTTTCTTTCTAATAGTGATTATTTATTTAAATTTATTTTAATGTTTGTGTAATATTAGGCCTACTTTATTTGCCTCTGCATATGGTCCAGGAACATGGTTATCCAAAAGTGGTGCTACGCAGCCAAACATCTGGAGAATGAAAGGCTTTTGGTGGATTATGTAGAACTGTTTGCAAACAAATTCAATGGTCTGGCATAGGAGTAAATTTGTCTGGTGATTGGAATAGATTCTCAGCAATGTTGGCATTATTAGAAAATAACTGTCAATAAAGAGGAACAAAATTAGCTTGATGACATTTTTTTCCATCTCTTTGAGTACATGTACATTATATTAGTTTATTACCCGTTTGAAGCAAAGACGTTTTTAAACTGTTGAGAGGCATTTATTAATATAGCCATGCAATCTCGGAGAATGGCAGAGTCTTCACAGTGCAAAACAAGAGCCCCATTGATCACATTGATGAACAGATGGATGTCAGAAGAGTAGGCAAACGTTCCTGCCATGGCTTCAAACATTCGGGCTACTAATTTGACCCATGCATATTTGTGAATCATATCAAGGCCCATCAGCTCCTGTATTTAATAAGCAAGATATGAAAGCCAGTCTCTTGATTAGCGAATGATTTCGCTGGGAATCTTCAAGTGAGTTATGTGGAGAATGAAGAAGAAGAAGATACTGCACTAAGGGGAACTCAGCCCCTTCCGGCATCCTTTCTGTATGTTTCTAGGTTTGTGGATTGGAGGCTAAGGTAGTTGTAAAATTATGAAAATAACTCACTTTGCCCATTGGGCCCGTGTAAAGGCCTAAATCTGCTTCCAATGCCTTTCGAGGAAATGATGGCAGCTTTTGAAGCTCTTCGTGCAAGAAGAAAACTCGTGCTGCAATCTAGAAAATGTGCAAGTTTAAAAAACAAAAAAATAACTCGCCTAACTTATTATTAACCGCATTGTGCCATTGAACATTGTTACCGACCTGGTGTGATGTTTTCAGTACTGAAAGCGTCAAAAGAACCTTTCCAATTTCGATAAATTTAAGGCTAAAAGCCTGCTTTTGTAGAGCGATAAACGCATCATTTGGACTCATTCTAATAAGTGAAAGCTGAGGATACTGCGAACGTTTGAAAAAATAAAAGTCCCTCACGTATGCATTTAAATTGTGCATCTGATCTAGAATAAATAAATATTGAATAGGCATGAATTTGAGATTTGGTATGATTGATTAAAAGTGTGCAATACCATAAAACTCACTGGTCTTATGATCGACAAGATGCCACTCTTTTTTCTGATTTTCATCAATCCCAAAAAATTCCAAAGAATCTTGTAAGATGGTTGAAAATTGCGTGTCTTCACTAGTGGGAAACTGTGATGGTATTCCAGCTACGTCAGGACCATGGACAACGACCTTTTTTGCACTAGGCACATTGGCTGTTATTAAAAGAGTGGTCTGTCAAGATAATAAGAAAAGCAAATGTTTACTTCAGGTTCTTATTTTATAATTAACACTATCCTTAGTAAAATTAATGTTAGAAATACTTACATCACATTGCTCTTTACGTAAAATTTGCTTGAGGTCTTTTAAATACACTCCTTGGATGCTAGAAACCACCATCCAAAGCAGGGACATGGCATTGCCTATCATATCCTGCCCTCCTTCAACTGGGGTCCTGACATAAAACATAATGTATCCAACCTGAAATTAGAAAATTATAAGTATCACGCTAAATGCCGTGTGCATTTCGAATGCATTCTTAACGGACTAACCATATAGTTGAACAAGGCATAACCAGCTTGTGGTGGGAGCTCAGGTATGAAACGTAATAGACGACGAAGCAGCTGGAACATCTCTTCTTGTCTTTCTCGTGTCAGCTTTTCCAAAAAATACCGTAAAAATAGGGCTGGGTCCTCAACCAAGAAAGTCCACACTGCTTGATATGCCACTTCAAAAACTGAAAATTGATTAATGTGCAATCTCAACGGAAGGATCTAAAAACTCATTGTTATCGGTACTTCACAAATGTTGTTTACCGGCCTGTCCATTAGATCCAATAGTGGCATCGTCCAAAAGATTGATCATCGGAATTGCTGCTGTGCACAAACAAGATGGAAAGACGGACGTAGCGACCTGGATGTGGTGGATAACTGGCCTTTGTTGGTCAGAATGATCATCGTCGACTGAAAGAACACTGGAATAATAACTACCTCGCCAGATTTCAGCATTTCTGAAGGCTAGTGACATAGAATGTTGTTCCCTACTATCGTCATGGTCTTCCACGGCATGGTAAAGAGCTGGTTCATATGCCGCCTGCGTGGTAATTGGAACGGTCGTAAGTAGGAAGTTTTCCCTCGAAATTCTCTTTTTCTCGTCCTCGGCTAGTAGTGCCAATTGAACCATTTCCATTTGCTGCTTTTTCCTGGTTTTTGTTGCAGTTACGAAGGAACGCTTTACATGTAATTAAATAGTGTGAAACGTTAATGAATCTGCTCTTCGTAATTTGGTTGCTTTTATCCCTTCTTTGAGTCATTGTTCGGGACATTCTCATATTGAAGCAACAGTTTCCAATCGACTAACCCCCACTGTCTGATCTTGGTTAATGGTGACTTCTTCTACTTTGGTCTTGTAATGTGGCATCCAAGGTGGATCGATCACAGGGCTAGATTCCAACCCTATTTTTGGTGATGGCAGCGTGAAATCAATGCCTGGCGGTGGAATCTTAAACATTTGCTGTGCGCCTTCTTCCATACGAGGCCAAGTTTGAAATCTGCAGCGCCAGAGGGCTTGAAATCTGTCACAAATTTAGGTCTATTTAATCTTGTTGACATTTAGTTTCATCAGCTACTAACTGACTCAAAATAAACGCAAATGAAGAAGTCGTTGGTTTAAAATTGAACTGAAATTCTGATAATTCAATCTGAGAAAACAGATACTTGTAGTGAACCATCTTTCGAGAACATGGAGATTTTGAATCATATAGCAATGATACCTTAAAATTGCACTAATTCGCTGCATAGGTTCCTCATGTTGAAGTTCTCGACATAGTAGCTCAGTTACTTGATCTGGAACTTTGACTGCCGCCAAGATAAAAGCAACGGCTGCGATATACAAGATTACAATTAGATATATCTGCTAGTTCTTTAGCGGGTAAACAGCAAATACCATTCCTTACCAGCGCTTCCCACAAGCTGCTGGTCGCTTTCTAGTAAGAGTTCCCATGCCACAGGCATGATATCTGCAAATATGTCTTCGCTGGAAACCACACAACCTTTAATTACCATGGATAATGTGCAGTGAAACAGTCCTTGAACCTGAAATGACAAACTCCATGCTAAAGAACAGCTTCTGGGTACTTTGTGATGCATTGTGATATACCTGAGTCTGCATATATCGCAATATTGGCATCAACTCCCTGTTCTCTTCCTTGTTCTTTTCAGCTTTTGCATCGGCCTGCTCTTTAATCATAGCATGTTGGGCGTCTATAAAAATGTGACAGTCATTTACATCATTTACAATGGAATTCCGCACGTAACGATGTTGGTATGAAGGGATGGTTCGCTTAAGAACTTATATTTATGATCCCAAACCGTTCATCAACTTATCAACCCATCCAAAGGACTCATCCCCTTCTGAAAATGTTATTTCTCCAGCCTCTTTGTGGCCACACCTGGCTTGTTCGTGGGCACCTGCTAGCTGCTTTGCACGGTAGGCCTACTACTTAGTTTTTTGAACTGGGACATGGTCATGCATAACTCGTGTAGTATTTGAGGATGACCGTTTCACTTTAGTTCATTGAGTTGGTTGATGTTCACCTAGCCTATTGTTAATGGGTTCCCCATTTCCCTGTATGAAAGCTTCATGGTAATAAATACGCTAAGAATCTGCTCAAACATGCCATTCCTGTAGATGTGAAATTTTACTTATTTAATCGTCGAAACCGTTTTTCTGATGCCTGTACATTACATGCTTTTGACAGTTGCACCTAACTTGAAAAGTTATCATGCATTAGCTATAAAGGTATAGGAAATTATGGTAGCCTACCTGATGCATCTTTGGCTAGATGAGTCGTGCTGCCTGGACGTGACCTCATTGCCCCTAACACCTCTGACTCAGAAATTCTGTCAATCTTATCTTGATTGCGTCCAAAACTTTCTTTTCGTCTCACTGGCGAGCCCATTCCAGGTTGATTTGAAATCTGCACAATATGAAAAATGTGTGAAGGTAGCTATTCCGAAGGGTTTGGCAAAGGGGAAAAAACCTTTCTGAATACAAACTCTTGAAAGAAAGAAATATTGTAATTTACCACCTTTCTGGCCATTTTTTTGTCACGCTTTTCGTCCTTTTCGCGCATCTTTTCACGGAAAAGTTCCTCTTGTTTTTGAAGAAAATCGCGCTCGACTCGTTCTCCGAAAATCTGGCAATATAGATCCCATATTATTCAAACAAAATCATTGGTTCACTTTTCTTTAACGTCATCAAGAATGAACTTACCTTCCTCACTGCCCTCATTAAGCGGAATGCTGCTCGCATTTGCCGACGATAACATTTTGGATGACAACATTGCTGATGCGAACAGATGAAGTTGTAGGAGTTTGACAACTGCACAACTACCTAGATAAAGGAATTAGAAAATGGTATATTTTCTAATGATCACAAAGTTCTGAAATTTTTTTTTTGGTTCAGGGTGCTTTGCCTTCATCCATGGCATTGTACAAGTCAGTGAAACGTCATCATTCTCAGCTCCTTCCACTGGACTCTCTGGCTGTTGTTCATCACTGAGTATCCCTGGAGAATCTTCTCCACTGATGTCGTGCTCTGCGTGCTCACTCGTGTCTGATCGATCCGATATTGCACTTACTTTTCGTTTCGATTTAATGCTATCAGACCTCTTAATCCCTTCAAATATAATATGTGGTTTTCTATCACGATTTTCACATTGCAGTAGTTATTAATTGAATGGTCTGCTGATGATTTCATTTACCTGCCTCTTCTTCAGTTTCTTTTTTTCCACTCATTTTCTTTAGCCGAAAGCTTCGTCTCTTAAAGCTAGCATTCAATGGACCAGTTGATGGTCCTCCACGACGAAGTAGATGTGCTCTTCCTTGTGCTATTTTCCTACCTACAAATCAATAATTCTGTCATTGCGGAAACACTAGGCTGTCGTTCATGGGCTGACCAGCCATCAACCAAAACTAGAAAGATGGAAACGCGTTCAGCTAATATGCGCTCAGCCCTTTCAAGTTTGTGTTTTTGGTTTGATTTGCCCCGAAATGACATAACCTATTGGCACGAACGTTACGGAATCAGACGACGGTTTAACATAGAAACAACGCATGCTAAAATGGCGGAACGACAGATATTTTGCGTGCAATTTCAAATTCAAAAGCACGCCATTTATTTCTTGCTCACGAGACAACCAGATACAGAACCAGTTCAAGTGCACGAATATTTGGCATTTCCAACCTTTTGCATCGCTGTCTACTTTACCCTTCTTTTCTTCAACTGTAGGAGCTTCATCGCCTGGCATGGTCAGCGTCGTGTTGCTGCTATTGGCGGATTCTGGCTCTTCTGAATCTTGGATTACGAAGCTAATCTTTCTTTCGGGCTGATATCCTGCACCTGAAGAAAATGCATGAAATTATATTTTCATTCAACATTGCGTCTTGCACATGATAGGCAGTTATTATTCACCCGGATGACCAAAGTCTGGCATGGAAATGAGGCTCTGTGCTGACGTCTGTGAAAATCCCATGCTTCCAAGCCCCATGCTCCAACGTCGGTTTGGGTTAGGGAGTCTGTCCCAAACAGGCCGATCCCTGTCCCGGTGCGACAAACGGGACGACTTTGGCAGGTACTGATAAGTTTCTCGAAGAAACGCGGTAATTTCCAGCAGCAGCTGGCATGCCACCAGCTTGAGAACTGTAGGACATTCTGAGCCTGTTTGATTCACACTTCCCTCATCCAAAAAATCTTCTTCCTCATCATCCCGTTTCAATTGTCGTTTTTTGCTCTCATCTGTGATTGGCGTAATAATATCTCCCATTTGAAGATTGTCTTCCATCATTAATTCTTCCAGCCTTTTTCCTATGGCCTTCAAATAACAGTAATGGTATTGACATTGGTATAGTATTAGTATTTACATTGATATGGTAATGGCATGGGCATTGGTGTTGAGATGGGACTGAGATTGATCTAGTAATGGTCTGGTATTCACATTATTGTCCTGCCCAAATTTATGTTTTCAAAGTTAAACTGAAACTTTGCATTGATATCTCATAATGGAATTTTACCTCAGCCCACTGGTAGAACATCTTTCCAGCTGCCCTCTGGAGAATGTGCGTACGACGTAATCCTGATGGGGTGCCTCGATTAGCCAAGGGGCCAGATGGTCGAAACATTGGCAGGTTGAGCTTCATCCATGTCGGCCACTGACCTTTGTTGCACCGATGCACGAAATAGGCGCATTCCAAAAGCAGGGAAGCCCTAGCGACGATTGGTGCTTGCTGAAATTATCAAAGCCATCGTTTAGAAACATATCTTCTTGAGGTTTATGGTACCATTAGAGAAAATGATGGTGCACTCACTAAGTCTAGTAGTGCTGCCAAAAGCTGAGGATCTGGTACTGAGCCTGGCTGACAGGTCTCTAGAAGGAAGCTGAATCTTTTCATGCCTTGTTTGATGGCCGCTACATCAACCAGTTTGCGCTCTTTAAGAATGACAATCTCGGGTTCTCCGGGAGCCTTGTCTAACTCTGGAGAGTTCCTTCGGCTGTATTCTGAAATACAGAATATAGGCCTACCATCAAAAAAATTTTAAAATCTACGGAAACATTTTTGATTTATTGCTAAAATTTCAACTGCATTATTTGGATGTCACAGTAACACTGTTTATTACTTTTGAGGTGCATACCTTGTGGTTCTTCAAAGCTTCCATGTTTGTTTTTGTTCCTCCCAATGCCGAATTTATACAAGTGATCTTCCACTCGTTTACGGGCTCTTAGAAGAGTTAGACTTACTGCCGCAGATGATTTTGGCCCAATTCCTTTCCCCATCAACCGGTGAATCTGGCTGGGGCGCCGAGATGGTCTTTCCAATGACAAACCATTACCTTCTGGGCCGGGGGAATCGGTGATATCATCATCGTAGTAATCATGGTTTTTATCTTTCTTCATCCAGTTAACTTCAGCCAGTGTTTGAAAAAGTACTTTAATTAAAAATTCTATGGACAGCGATTCATTGTCGTTAATTTAGAGATCAATTCTACTAACCAAATTGAAACCGGCTCATCTTCCTTCGTTGACCAGTTGGACTGCCTGTGGACGATGTTGGCTCTTCTTCAGAAATACTCAGCCGTGGAGTCAGGGATACGTGGGGACGCATAATAGTGCTTCCTGGACTTTGCCCTTGTACGGGACTTGGACAGTAATCATCGTTCTCATCAAAAATGCTCTTGAAATTTACAGAAATGATCGGTTCATGAAATACCTTTGTCACAAAAGTGTAATTCGTTGCAGAAACAAGCTTTTAACTGGTTATTGGTTATGCTTAGCAGATATCTTGCAAAGCTGTGTTTGGATGGGATGTCGAATACTGCTTTTACCGTTTTTAAATGTAAGGAAAGTCGTTAGCACACTATTACATGTACCTGATTACTAGGTGCTTTTCTGACGTTCGAAGATTTCTTTCTAAAGAACGACTTCCGTCCACTGTGCCGTTCTATCCCATGTTCTTCCACGTAAAATAAAGTAGGAGAATGAGGAGAATCGCGGGCTTCGTCTGGGTCGACGGATTGGGAATGCCTGCAACACAGATCAGATTTGAATGCAGTTTTTGAACCGTGCTACACAGGTATATTATGAAATTGAGTTAAAATTTCATTATAATCATGCTCGGGCCAGTTTCACCTAAATACTCTGGTGACACAGGTTGTGATTTCCGTTTTCTTTTTGTGTGGTCTCTCTGTGGAATCCAGAAGCCCGCTGAGGGCCACTCGACGGAAAATGCCACCATGCGCTTCTTTGATGTACGTCATCAATTGACGAACATCGCAATAAAGAGCCTAGAGCAGCAGATTCCAGAAATCGAAATGTGCCGAAGTGATAAAATTGTTTGCTTCAGATAAAACCATCATTTACTAACCATATTGTCAGGACTAGCTAACTCTCTGGTGGATTCCACTAATCTGGTGACTAGCGCTTTAAATATGTAAGTCAAGACGAGTCCTTCCACGCCGCGGTATTCTTTCTCGTTCAACGTGGCACCGAAGTTGGTAGAATAGCCAAGGGTCATTTCAGACGTTTTACCACGTTTCTGACCTGAAGGTAAAGACAACATATTAAGTAAATGATGAATCTTAGCATTTCAATATCTTTTGAGATGAAAGTAACCTATCGGAGATATGGAGCTGCTTGGGTCTACGCAGAAACCCACAAAGGCATGAAAATAATCCATAATGGCGCTGAGAGTGTGCTGAGTGACGAACTCTCTGAAGAACTTTCTGAATTGGGATTTATCATTGTGGTGGAGTTTTCCCAGTGTGCTGTGACCTTGAGAGCGAAGAAAGTCAGCTGGTGGCCCACGATGACCATCTCCGCAACCATGAGGGCAACCCAAATGCATATAAACTCTGCAATAAGAATGCAAATTGAAATCAGATCGTCAATTGTAGATGGCAGCCTAAAACATTCTAACTTGCCTCACGAGTGAATCCATGAGGAAATAGTGCGCCGAAGGCTCACTGCTATTTTTATCTGGCGATTGCTGTTGTTTGGCTTCTTCCATGCTGGGACCTTCATGTACTTCATCAGCATTGGCATCATGCTTGAAAAACGCCAGATCCATCAGGATGTCCAGCAGGTTGAGAATCACCTCACACACTCTTACAGAACACAGATTTTCTTTGAGTGTCACTGCATGGATTGCCTGGACATCCATTAAATTGTGTTAGTTTTCAGTTTGATCTGCACAACTGAATTGGTGTTATCATTCAGTGTAGTTACAATGTATTCACCTTAAGTATAACGAAGTAGTCCAATTTGCCTTCTTTTGTAATGTAGCAAGCTGTCCCTGATGCCTCTGATACTTCATCAGTTTGATATGAAATGTTGGTATCTGTCTGAGAACGTGGCATCCATCCGCCTTGCTGAGAGTCGTTACTCTCGTTCTGTTGGCCATCCTTCCTCAGTTCCTGTTGAACAATTAATAATGCAAGTTTATACTACATGTAGCTATTCTTTTTGGCCCAACAAAAATTCAATCAGTGAAGCATTCACATTCTAAGTGATTTCACTACCTATTGTGGCAATTATATCGCTAATGCCTGAATCGTGGAAGATATCCAATAAATAATTAATGTTACCCGTTTTAAATGGTGATCAGGCGATGGAGTAGGGGTGTGCTCGGTCACCGTTATTATCGGATTGGGTATGTTCTGGACGGCTCGTTTGTGCCCTTTCTCCCGTACGCTCCGGCTTGTTCGCTGAACACACACTTCCTCTTCTCCTGGTTTGTCTTCCAAGTGTCTAAGATAGGTTTGGAGGGATTGGTATATTTTATCAAGATTACAATTCGATTGATAAAACTGCGCAGTCTGAAATACCTCAGACTTGGCATGCTTTTTCCTCTAATCATTTCCGACATCATTTCTATCCCGCCGCTTTGCTCTGGTTCTGATTTCTGGGCCACAAGTTTTGCGAGAGCTGATTGAGGTCTCGGCGGAATGTTGTCTGGGCCTTTCAGGTGAAGCGCCTTGTTCGCAATTGCAGCAACTTCTTGGTCCTCGCAAGATCCTTCGGCTTCCTCTCGGGGAAGCGTTGAACCTTAAAATAATATACGTACTTTATTGCAAGTTAAATAGCTTTATGGATTGGATTCCGACCAACCAGTCAGATTTTTGTGTGATGGGCCATGTTGTTCTGTAAAGGCCATAATGTCAAAAAAAAATTGATGTGCTTAGTGTTTACCATCACAGAAATTTTTGCATGTGATGTGCGGGGATTTACGTATTGAAGCTTTTAAAAACCTGCCTGGCAAATCGGGTCGGCTTCCGATATTTTCTAATTGCTTGTCAGATTTCGACCGCAGCTTTGAGTCCACAAAAGCACGAAGATCCGACATTTTCATCTTTTTAAGACGGGATCTTTCACTGGAGTGCCGATGGTGACGGTGCCGTTCAGACATCTGCACTCGCTGGAGAAACGGAGAATCCGTAACATAACTAGTCGTGTTTTCTTTGGATTCATGCTCCTGTTTTTTGGGACCAGGAGAGCGATACAGAGAAATCTCGATCTTCGGAATCGGTAAGGAATTGCTGCGTTTTCTCGGAGATTCTTCATTAGCGGTATCGTTGTATATGTCATCAAGCCTGAATCAAAAAATAGTTCTTTGACATTAAATTGAAATTCAACACGACTATGCATGTATATATTGGCCTACTGTAGTAGTGGCAATATTCTTGATTGTCAAAGACCACCTGATCAGCATAAACATTTCAAACTTTTGAGAAAAATATTGCATGAAAAATAGCAGCAATAGCATTACCTTCGTGATAAATACTGTAATGACCAGAAGATTCCTTCTTCCAACCATTGGGGCACAAACAGACACCTCAAGACAGCAACGTCCATGAAAGTTGCCATTGTAACATCCGTCGGCATTAGCCTGGAATATCCTAGAAACTTCTTGGCGAGCGATTCCCTTCCTTCGCTCAAACCTTCGCCAAATCCCTGGGTGTGGAATTTGCTGCACCGACTAATTGCAGCACCTGCTTGCTTCCATCGTTCACCATATCTTGGTCCTTGGGTTGCAGCTCCTTGCGGCGGAATTAAGGGCTGTTGTGGAGTCATGGGCTCCACCTCCTAGAAAACAGCGAATTACATTAATTGATTTTAGGTGATACGCTAACAATGATAAGTTTCTTGTGATTTGTGTTGGCAATTACTTTCGTCTCTTTCCCTTTCTGTTGTTCTCGCGGTGAATCTACAGGGTAGTCAAAAATGAATGTCACCGAACTTTGCGGCTGAAAAAGATAATTTTCGACTATCAGACTTTTGAACAACGTTTGGTGCAATTCCTAACTTTAGTTTATAAGTGTAACCTACTTCGTCTTGTGCTGAAGAACCTGTATGGACTTGCTCATTTTCTTCCTATATAAAAACAATAAAATTAAAGTCAAGAATTTTTTTTATTATTTATGCTAAATTACATTAGAAATGGATGAGTTATATCTATTGTAAGAAAAATTACAAACTTTTAACATATTTAGACTTTAGTTTAAGGAATTTCACAGCACTACCAGTATTGTTAGGAATTTAAATTCTCCAAATCTCTTTTGAAGTACACAGAATATAACGTGAAAGGTTAATAAAATTCTTGGTACATGCCACGCAATTTAGAGGTGAATTTGTATATGCAAGCAAATTGCATCTTTTAAGTATTAAAGAGCCTGATATAAAAAACATATAGGCCTACTCATGCTTTGGAGTAGCCTAATATCTGGAAAAAGCAGTTTTCTTATTTGTGACTGGGAAGTTAAATTATATATTAGTCCGTAGTTTTGTCACCTGTTGAGGTAGCAAAGGACTTCGTTCCGCATTCTGTCCTGTCTTAGCGCCACTACCCGATCCGTTGCTGATTTCCCCACCTGGAGAACTGTTGGTGGAAGCCTCCTCAAATGAAATTTTACCAGCTAGATGCGAAATTGGATGTGGCATGTGGATGAAGCAATTGCGTAGACAATGTCACTATTACACAAGCTCTTGCATAAATCTGCATTTACTGTACCTCCAAGAAACACATCCCCAAATTTGTTCACCGTTCCTGCACGACCTCGCTTGCCACGGAGAATCGTACGTGTGGGCTTGACATAAGAGGTGAAACACGGGACTTCCGGTGCACGATACTCCCACAGTGCTTGCCACATTTTTAAACCATTTTCCATTCTGAAGTTCTGGAAATCTGGCTCTCGGAAGCAGAAGAAAAGTGGTCCGAATAGATATATGAAAATCTGAAACAAATGCGCATTTCCCAGAATTTGAACTTTCGTCAATGAAGTTTTTGCAAAAGCGAATTAATTGAAAATGCATTTTTAAAGAATTTGCCAATTCAGGCTTTTCGGAAATCATCATGCACCGAAAATATATTTTTGTTAGTAATGTGTTTATTCGCTTTTGGGCGATAATACTACCTCGATAACTGTGACTGGAAAAATATAGTAGAATGGAGAATGATGAATCAGGCCATGTTCTAAGTCCGAGTCGGCACACTCTTCAGCAGCATCGAGCAGAATCCAGTGGATTGTGTACAATAGCTTCATTTCTCCACTTCCGAGTCTGTTTATTTGGTCCTTCCTGGAATGTGAATGACCACTTTCTCAGTACAGTGTATATAGCGGGGTCTCCAATTTCTATTGCCTATAGCGCTGCACTGGTCTGGTCGCGCTTTGCATTCAGGTTTACCTTTTATACAAAAGGGCTGCACAGCAATGCATTACGTGTGGGAAAGCAGCTTGGACGAATTTCCATCTCGTAATGCTGCATATTGCTTCCGTCAAGCTGGGCGATAATCCAAACTGAATATTCTGCACCAAGACTTTTTCAAATGACTGAAAACCATCGACACGTTATGTACAGAACATATCGTTACAGGGCATTCGTCTGTCAAACAATCGCATGCATTTCATAATGAACAGATACAGCTTACTTTGCAAGCTTCTTTTACTTCCTGTAAACATAAAGACGTTGGAAAAATTAGGTTTGGGGCACATATTAAGATGGTTTTTGCATATTAAACGAAAACTATAATTTCTACCGGCTAAATTCTGTTTCCAAAGTTTTCTGGTATAAAGAAGAGTGATGCTATTTAGTCCTAAAGAGCTAAATAAGTAGGGCTACTTAGTACTTACCAGGCACGTGGCTTCTTGCATCTTGTTCACACGAGGGCGAATAAATGGGCTGAAACAAGATATGAAATCTCAAGAATTCAGCTAAAATGCATTTACATTGGATAATTAAATTTGCTATATCCATTTTGGCTCTATAAGTTTTACGTAGCATCTCTTTAATTTACAGAATCGGCTATAGATATTCCAAATCGTAATCATTACGCTTCGTTTTGTTACATGCACTGTAAGTAAACAGTACTTATTTCTGAACACCCTTTTATTCAACAATTCAACTTCCCAGTACCGTGACGGATACAACGCGTGTCAGTTGAACTGTATTTGGAGTATATACATGAATGCAGTGTGTTACAAGTTCCTTTTCATACCTCCGTATACATCTTGATTAAATATTTATACTCTTCGTATTCGAATACCATGCTTTTCAAAGTTGTAAATTCTCAATTTCTGGGAATTCTATTTCAAGGTTGGATAGGAATTGTACTGGAGTAGTGCCTGGGTGCTTTCAAATACAATTTTGGATTGTGCTCGAGAACTTTGTAATGGTCATAAAATGTTGGGAAGCGCGCAACTCAATGTAAAAGCATACAGTTGGCATTTTTATAAACAGTCGAGCAACAAATGTTACATGTTGACCGATTAAATACCAAAAAAAAGGCCAAACATTAATAAATATTTTTTTTTTGTACGCGATCGAGTTTTATATTGTTCAGAAGACTTAAAAGATGGCTGTTTTGTACTTTTTGAAGACGGCGTATTTACAGTTTCACACGGTTAAGAAAAATGGCGCTGTCCTTAAATCCAAATTTGCACTCTACTTTCCAAATTCCCTCCCAAACGTCAATATCAAGTATAAGACGAGAATTTCAACCCGAATTCTTAACACTTTCTGTTCAGTAGACGAATTCGTCTCAACTTTACTGAGCGCTCCTTGAGCCAGAATGA
Organism: Megaphyllum sjaelandicum; assembly: GCA_034698745.1. Taxonomy (NCBI): domain Eukaryota; kingdom Metazoa; phylum Arthropoda; class Diplopoda; order Julida; family Julidae; genus Megaphyllum; species Megaphyllum sjaelandicum. The sequence continues at coordinate 522 of JAQGBX010000435.1, read as the reverse complement.
TGCTAGCGGAGAAGCTGCCACGCCCATTTTCGCCAATCGAAGATGTTTACCTTGTCTGCCGCCACAAATACGTTTGGATGGGCAAGGGCAGCCCCTGTTCACTTTCCCGGTCATCGTCCAAGGTCTTGCGTTTCGGCATTTTCGGCCTCCTTTCCTTCCCTTCATTCAATCGTTTTTTTGACACCACTATCCACGGAGCACTAGACTGACAGATGATGATGCTGCTTTTGCGCACAGATTTGATCCGCTGGCGTTGCCATGGAGCACGTGGCGCCCTCTGGTGCCAGTTATCGAAACTAGGTGAGATGCTGGCTAGACTGCGTTGCCAATGCTAGTCGCTAGCACTATCTGCTTTTCATCATTTACTCCTTGTATCACGAATCATGTACTTTTCCCGAAAACCTTATAACTTAAACACGTCACGAGCGACTTTAAACTTCAGGGTTAAATAAAGTTAAATGACGATCTCGACCAATCAGCAAATTTTCAGCGACGTTTCGGGACCATGTCCCTTTATTCAAG
>JAQGBX010000434.1:0-36532 GCA_034698745.1 Megaphyllum sjaelandicum | reverse complement strand
GCCTGAATTAAATTAAAATAATGAACATGTACACTGCACTTATACATGTAGACTGTAATACACGTAGTAAAAAACCAAAAAAGTACAGAATCATCATGTCCAAGGGTTAAAGCAAGATGCAACGTGACTCATCCGTTAACTGGTCACTTTTTATGGTACATTGGCAATGTAAAGATGGCAAAAACGACAACACACACTGGTCACTGTACACGATAGCTGGTCATTGGTCATTAGCCTATACAGAGAATTTTTATGAAGGAAATGTACACTAAAAAGTGGTCACTTTTCCAGGTTTTACTGGACTTAATGGTACAGTAGGGGCCTACATAAATTATGCTCGGCTATTTGGACATGAGTATACTTAAGACTATGAATTTGTTTTATGAATCTAGAAGTTGTGAACTTTCCAAAATTACGTTCGCTGTATATATTTTTTTTGCATTGTTGCAGGTATGGAGTTGTAAAACAACTGCATTAATTTAATGTGCGATGAACGTTGTTGCGAAGTGGGTAAATTCTAGTTTCCTGGTTTTTCACCTTTGGAAATTCGGATTTATCTTCTTGGTAAAACTCGATTGTACTCAGTAACTATGCACGGGTGAATGCATCGAACGAATGTGAAGTGTAAATGAGTTTCAAATATGGACAGGAAAGTTTTTTTAAGTTCTGTGCTTCAAAAAATTGAAACATTCAAGATATGGTGTTCACAATTAACAACAGGGGTAGGCCTATCTTCATGAGTTTGCTGTTTCTGCGAGGGATGTTCATTAAGTTTCTGCAATTATTTATAGAAAAAAAAAATCTGCATGAATTTTAATGAAATTTGCTGGAGAAATCCACGTTAAACGTCATCTATTTTTCAAAAAATGTCCCATTTTGTTGGGTGCATTTTTTTAAGAACGTTTAAGCCTCTGACATTTGTTCGAGACACTCAACGTCCACTTCTCTCACCGTCTCGACTGACCAATGCACTCGTGTAGACCGAACGTTCGGACCTTACACGTGTCGCAGATTTTTGCTCCTCAAATGCCTTCAAACGTTTAAAGAAAACGCTGCCGAGCCAATATCTCCTCGGACTTCATCTTTGCTTCCCAATTTTTAATTTTGAAATATGTTTAGAAATGATTGAAGAATATTTCCAACACATCTCATTAAAATCCAAAAAAATGATTGCGTAAACTTAATGAACACCCCTCGTGTTTGGACACAGTTTTTCCAAGTAGTTTCCAATTCAATATTTGCTAGTCGTTATCTTAGTCGAGTTGTAGCTCTACATTATCGTAATCATAGATAAGATTAATTTTCCATTAATTACCTTAGTCTATATAACTGGTTATTCCATCACTGCATGTGTAAATTATGGTAGCCAGCTACGATCTAATGTATGGACTCGATTACGAGTGTTTTGTAATGTTGTTACTTCATCTACGTGTATAAAGTTATGGCAGTACATATTATGATTTTGAAGAAGTAATTGATTCGAATTTCTAGAAAGTTACAAATAAATTGCAACATTAATACATGTAAATATATAGTAAAATATCTACTGCTGGCATCTTGAATCAAACGATGAAACTTCAGTTAATCGCGATAAAACTTAGGCTAATTATAGTCATTGTATTTTGAGCTGATAAAATTTAGTTGTTACGTGATAAGCTTAAATAAATGAATAAATTTATTCAATTTGCGATAGTCGTGGAAGAATGTGAGTTTCATAAGTTCATGTACCAGCTATGCAATGTGCGACAAAATTCAGTCTTCCTTTTGGTTTGAATTTTCTTCAAAAAGCTATTTTTCAGATTCGATGCCGGGGATCAAGCGGGGATTTGCAGAGTGACCACAAAAAAATGCTATGTTGGTCACTATACAAAGAATGCCTGAATTGAATTAAAATAATGAACATATACGCTGCACTTATGCATGTATAGCCTACTGTAAAAGGTTTTTTACGTAGTAAAAAAAACCACAAAACCAAAAAACGTACAGAATCATCTTTTCCAAGGGTTAAAGCAAGATGTAACGTGACTAATCTTTTATCTGGTCACTTTTTAAGGTACATTGGCAATGTAAAAATTGAAAAAAAAAAGACAACACACACTGGTCACTGAACACAATAGACAGGTGGCCACTGGTCACTATACATAGAATTTTATGAAGGAAATGTACACTAGAAAAAACAATTCACTAAAAGTGGTCAACATAAACAGGTGGTCACCATTAAAAGCTGGTTACTTTTCCAAGTTTTACTTTAAATAAGGTAACAATCTGAAAAATGGCTTTTGGTTAATTTCATGTAATTTATAAAAAGAAAACTGTGAAGGGATTGACTGGATAGATTTTTTTTTTCAAATAAACGAAAATGCAACATTTTGTGATATTGTACATGTACTCGAAAAGGTGAAAATGATCCGATACGAAACATTTATGTGGTGAAACAAAGAAAGACATTAACGGAAACTTTCTTAGTTTCACCAATCGCGTTCTCACGAAGGATCTTATTATGGCTCACGTTGATGCCGGTGATTTTTAACCATATATCGTTATTGCTAATAATAATAATAATAATTATAATAATCAGCACAGACTTGAGTTTTCGAGGGTGATATACAGTGTGTCCCATGTTGCAGCCTCACCGTTGGACACCCCGTGTACTTACAGAGTAGTTAAAACGGCACCGGTTGTTTTAGTTTTTTTATTTTAAAAACGTAAAACTCTTGAGAGTTTTAATTTTTTTTTCCATTTCTAGAATGGTTTCATTTCCAACCGGTGACGCATTATGATCTGAACTTTCCGAGGATCAGAAAAAGCTACATTGACAATGAGGATATGAGACTGGCTTGCGAGGCCGTAACTAATGGCATGAGTTTTCGAGAAGCAGCCAGGCGATACCATTTGACACCCTGTACACTCTGGCGACACTATGTGAAAAAAGTAGGGCGAAATCCCATAAAATAACACCCATTCCCCCACAGGACAGTGTCCTGTCTCCGTTATACCGTTTGAAAATGACAGCACGGTGATGCCAGCTAGCCAGTATTATCTGAAAAAAATCTGACATTTTTCGGTTATGAAAGTTAAAGGAAATCAGATTTTCTTTGTTATATATTTTATTCTTATAACTGGAAAAGTCAGGGAAGAATAACTGAATTTTGAAAAAAGTCAGAAATTCCACGTGGTTAGCTCAGGGCCCATTCGCAATTTTTTTTTAAATTCTCCCGGTACAAATCCTGAACATTTTTCAACCAATTTTAAAGGACAAATTTGCAAAATTCTGAACGTTTTCATAGTACAAATTTGTCTAATTTTCAAAATTTGTTTATGCTAATTTTTGTAAATTTGACAAATTTGTATTCGTAACATTTTTATAAAAAATCTCCGTTAATTTTGTAAATATTGTCTATGTTAATTTTGAAAAAAATCAAAATTGTTATGAGTAAATTTTGCAAAATATTGAATATTGGTCCGTGTCGATTTTGCAAAATATTGAACATTGGTCCGTGTCGATTTTGCAAAATTGTAAATAACATTGGCATGTGTCGATTTTGACATTGTCATCGGTCCGGGAAATTTGATTAAAAACCTGAAAAAGTCAGGGAGGTAAAGTGAAATTTATGGAAGAAATCTGTACAAAATTTCGGTCAAAAATTAAAATAAAATTATTTGACTTTAATTTTAAAATAGCGTCACCACGTGATTCCTAATTACTTTGTTTGTTTTATTGGTTTTAAGCATAAAATCAGGTGTAGATGGTATTATCCTATGTAACTTGGTCGGTGAAATGATGCCAAATAGCACTATTAAAATCATATTTCGTTGACATATTGCACATAGTCGAATAAGCACGAATAAGAAGGGTATTTTTAAGTATACAAGTGAAACACTAGTCATTAAGTTTTAATTTCGGTGAGGGATCCTCAAATTCATCTTAAGTCCTGTCAAAGAGCCTACGCACAATGCAATTATTTGCGCTTAAATAGCATTAATTTATGCGCGCGTGTGTTCGTCAAATTTCTGTGTAAGTTGTAATTGCTCTAAATAAATACTTTTTATTTATATCGACATTGCCTGAGATTTTATGTTTTCGCTACGCGATTACGTGTACCTCGAAATCGTGGCATTTGTACGTGAAATTCGGAAATCATTACAATCTTGAAATCCTCCAAAAAATGTATTAAAAAATTGTTTTTTTGAAATGCATTTTTCTCGTAAAAAGCGCTTTTAAAATTCATTTTGCTAGTAAAAAGTGCTTTTGAAATTCATTTTGCTAGTAAAATGTGGTTTGAAAAGTGCTTTTGAAATGCATTTTTTAATAATAAGTGTTGTTTAAATGCACTTTTTAACACAAGTGTTGTTTAAATGCATTTTTCAAATAAGTGCTTTTGAAATGCATTTTTCCAATAAAACGTGTTGTTGAAATGCATTTTTCATATAAAATGTGCTTTTTAAATGCATTTTAAGCGATATGTTGTATTTGTAGCTTTAAAAGAAATATTTAAATTTATTTCACGATGTATTCAAGTGTTTCAAAATGCATCGCAAATATATTTACGGAAATACATTTTTAATGCATCGTAGTTCATTTATCCAATAACATATCGCTCCCCCGCGCTTCAGAAGTGACACAACTCAAATTTTTCAATTTTGAGATTCAATTCAGTACCCTACAGTCGGCACAAACAGTGCCATGTGCTAGTTTTAAAATCACATTTTCATGGAATGATTATTGGTAAAAAAAAGTGACACTTCCGAAACTATGGTAAGCTAAGATGTGTCGTTTTTACTAAAGATAAGAACATATATTTTGCTCGACTTATCATCCAAAACCAGAAATTGGAACATAAAATTCAAGGAGAAATTGAAAATATGTTTGAAAATTTGCGTACGATTATTGGATGTATGATTTACGGAGGTATGGTTTTTGGATGTGGATTTGTGAGCATGTCGGTGGTGAGTTGCCGAGGCTTTCCCAATTTGTCTCCACTAACTATGACACGTAACGAGTGGATATTTTTTCTTGTAGTTGTATATATAAGAACTCCTACATTGGATACGCCTCACACTTCCATTACATGGGCAAATTTTGATGGCCGTCTGAAAGATGCTACGGAAGCCGTGGAAAAAGGGATGTCTCTTCGGCAAGCGTCAAGACTATTTGGCATTACGTACTCCTCCTTCTGGCGCCATTGTTACCTTAATAATTTAACGGGATCGCATACCAATGACTCCGCGCAAATATAGCAATTTTTTTAAAAAAATTACTTGTTTGGAAAAAAAAAATTTTGCACATTTACCAAATACAAGTTTTGTAGTGACTTCCGGCTGGCATTTACCATTTCGGAGGACTCGCATTATTTTGTTTGGTAATTCTTTGGCAAATCACACCTCTAAAATATAGTATCCTCTGCGAGCAAAACATTAAACATATATTTTAGATGTGGGATGCTTATCTGAAAAAAAAAAGTTGTCAAGTTAGGCGCTGACTTCTTGTTGGTAATAATGGACTTGAATGAGAAAAAGTGCATTTGAACTTTCTGAAGATATATGGTGTTGCTGGGTTTTAGGAAGCTCTTATCTATTTCTACGGGCGAAAACATCCCACATCAGAGCAGAAACTGGTTAGCTAGTAGTTTGCAAAATCCATAGGGCCTACTTTGTGATAGTTATGATAGTTGTGTTATGCTTTGTATTGCTTTTGCATTCGATAGTTGCGGGCATTTTTAGTAATATGTTCGGTAATATGATGCAAATATATTTTCAGTGCTGCATAGTTTGCGAGCACTTTCAAAAATATTGCATGGCATTAAATGTAGCAATATTAGTTCCAACATGAATGTGCTTGAATATTAGCGAATGTAACGGTAGTGTGCCATCTTCGACTGATTCCGGAAACTTTACATAATTTGTTTAAAACTCTTTGATTGTTTTGTTTCATTATCTAGTTTAACGCTGTTCGAGTCACGAGTAAGATAAATTCTCATTATCTATAAAATAGATAATGGATAGATATTGAATTACACTTATTAAAAAGTCTCGCAATAAATGTTGAGAATCAGTCGAATGTTTGTGAAAACTACGACAGTCTGAATCTAAACAATGTAATTATCAATGACTTAGCACCATATTTTAAACGGTGTTTTATAATGTGCGAATGTTACTTCCGGTCAATGCTTTGATCAACGATTATATCGATATCTTGATCAATACGCGTTGGCAGCGTGGTAATACTACTTAAATAAAAATATATCGATCCACTATTTTAATTAAACCAACTTTGTGGGCCTTCGTTGTGCTTAGTTTCAGATTACATTTACTGTAAACCTTTTCCCCGAAGGATTTCTCTCTTAACCTGAAAAACTGTACGCTTTTAAACTGTATACCAATGTTTTATTATTATTGTCAATAAATGTCACTTCTGCGTTGCGTACCTTTACTTTTTACGTTTTTCGTAGTTTACCATAGTTAAGCATATCGTGTGTAAAACTATGTTTGAACACTTCGGGCTACTGAATTCTGTACGGTATCGAGAACGGTAAAAGTTTGTACTGATGAAATAAACGTTTTGTACGCTTAAAAATCTGAATGATGACTGGGTATGTGGTATTATAGGGGCTTTTATGCGCGAGAACATGTCAGTTTTACACCTTATTCGTATGAGGACATGTGTTCATGTTGAAACATGTTGATGGACTTGAGCGCTGCGTTAAGCAATGGCAGTTTCCTAACCAATGACTAATGACACTTGCCCCTTGTGTTGACTTTGCAGTTGTTGCACCCAGAGATCATGCTAGATCTTAATTGTTAATAATATCATTTTAGGGGGTCGCAGGTCTTCGAAATCGGGAAAGAAAAAGACTGATACCTATGATAGCAACATATCAGACGAATCCCAAACAAAACACAAAAATCGGAAGCAACATCATAGCTCGGTCGAAATTAAGCCGCACGTCAGGGTAAGTAGCATATAATAATTTTCATGTCACTGGTTGAATAAAGAGGGGTTTCCGAAGAGAGTTTTGGTCAGAAAATACAACTTTTTTCAGAGTAAAATTTCTCGCCTACGGAGAATCTCATATTTTTAAATAAATTTCCAGTTTAAACCATGGGAAATGTATTTAAAAATATGTGTTTTAAAATGTATTAAAAACTTCGTTGGAATTCAAAACATTGCCATCTACGGTCTTTGGGTAAAATATGAAGTTTTTAATTCGTTTTTTTATAAAATAAGGCGCTTGAAATTTCATAAACGACGAAATTTCTGTTGAAAATATTAAATTTTATGTCTAAAACTACCTTCGAAGTATTCCCGTAGCGAGAAAAAGAAGAAAAATCTTTATGAAATATTTTCTAATCTAACGTAACAAATTTTTAACTATTTTTTTTTTCAAATTCCGTAACATTTCCCAAAAACGCCCTTTAAATCCCAGCAGGACTAAACTCGATGCTCTCTTCGATTCTTTGGCCACAGAATGAATACTTTTGCAATTTGCACTTGCTTGTCTCGAATGTTGCTTTCGCTGATCTCTACTTTCATTCCAACAGACACACCAGAGAAACTGCATAATGGAACTGATAGAAGTAGCTTCGAAGCTCATCGAAGAAGCCAGCGTCACGGAAAAGACGTCGGCTAGGGCCAGCGAAACCCACCTGAGTCGCAACACGGTGAACTTGACGAGAAAGTGTCAGGAATTACTGAACAAAGCGAACAAATTGAAAGCCGAGAACCCTGCCTTTCACTTCAAAACGACATCGCTGCAAAGAGAAATCAACGATACCAAAGGTAAGTCCATACGTTGATCCCTCGGATGCGTCGCTGATGTGACTCTCACGTTCTAACACGGAGTTTCCTAACTGCTCATTTTAGACCTGAAGCAGTTGATGTCCGGGCTCGGCAAGTTAAAGAACAGCCTGAACGCTGCCATCAACATAAAGGACGATACGTCCAAAACGGACCGTAAGGCAGATTTGTCCGCTGACAAGGACCAGGTCGGTACAACTTCTGGTACAAGGTTTGCTAGATGCAACGGATTCGAGGTGTTGACATTTGTTTGGCTTTCAGGTTGAGCTAATCAAAGACAGTGGCGTGTACCTGTCAAGACACAAAATAACCGCGTGCCGAGATGCCGCAAACCCGCAGATTCTCGTCCGCAATCTGGTGACCGCATGCTTCCCCATGGAGATTTTGCTCACCTCAACAGTCAGAGGCAAGAGGAAATCTAAGGAAACGGATTTCAGACCGGCGCTGGATCCAGTAATCATCGATGCAATATTAGGTAAGTTAAACGGCGGATGGACACCGGTGATTTCAATTTCAGCCTCCGGAAAGCTAACTCTCGTATTTCGTTTTCATCCATAGAATACGCTTGCCAGAAGTTCAATCTTCCGAGGCCCTTCGCGGACGCAAAGCTGGTTCGGGCCATCGGTCAAAAACTGATCGATTTGAGGAGCACCAAGCTACCGTACATGGGTCACCCGACCTCTTGAAAAAAGAAAAAAAAAGGGAAACTGCGTATTTAAAAAAAAGATTGTTTTTCGTGGTTAATGGACATTGAAGTATTTGAGCGGTTAATACTCTTATTAATAATTACCGGTACCCATTTATGTAGTCTTACGTATATATTCGGAATCTCTATGTGAACATTTTTAGCCCTAAACATTACCTCTGTATCGTGAATTTCATCGCACAGCTTGGCATTTTCTCATCCCAGCCCCATTTTTTCAATCGCGCGTGAAACTGATTTCATTATTGGACATGGCATTTATTCTAGGTTCATTCTCACAAAATCTCGCACCTTAAACTTGTAACGCTGCTAGATATGTGTTTTCATAATGAATTACATTGGGAAATAAAGTGTAGTAACCATAACGTGTTGCCTGATGTTTTTGAACGTGTGTTGTTGCTGCTGTGATGCATAGTATGACTCGCTCGAACAAAGTTAATGTCATCGTTATATTACGCTGAATCGAGAGAGAATCTAGCAGTATGGGCAAATTATGACAAAAATGGTTTCTAGACAGAAATGTTGCTAGATTTTCTGCTCGAAGCGCCGCGTTAACTGTCTTTCGGTAAATCTAACGCGTGATTGTGGAAACTGTTGCTCCGCATCAGGAATGGTAACTCCCAGAATCGCTAGTTGACATGGCACGAGATTCTGACCTTGTTAACACCATTGACATGTAAGATGTTGCGGACATTTCTCAGCAAATCTTTCTCTCGAATACTTCCCTGAAACTCCTTGAGCGTGACGTCAACGAACTCTGTTCTTACACGCTCCTCAATGGCACAAGTCTTATTTGTCTTACAGTTGCTAATTTCAACGGCATGTCAACTAACGGTAGAAAAACTCTGAGAATGATTGGTACAGGAACAGTAAATGTTGAGATTTGCAGGGCACTGCTGCTAAAGTCTAACTTTGAAATTCTGAAGAAGGCAGATTGTCTCGATTTTCTGCTGTCTGAAATCCTAGTTTCTGGCGATAATTTTCCCAATAATGTACTTGAACTGTCTTCCATCAAAAATGATTCACATTTCCTCGGAATGAGCGAGGATCAAACCAACAGTTCTGCATGATCCTTCGGTGGCCTGTCAGAATGCTCAGCATTGGCAAGTATTTGGCCATCTGATGTAATAATTTAACAAACTGTCTATGGAAGATTAAATCGAGAGTTCTGCTAGAAAACTCAGCGGCCTGTCAGGATGCCGTGCTTGCCTTTATTTGCTCTTGCTCGTTGTTCAAAGTTGTCTCGTAAATGTGTGTCCGAACGCTTTTCTAACAGCCTAATGTATCTTGTCCGTAGATTCATTTCAACTCAGGTTCACTGGTAACAGTCGTGTTGAAAATCGGGGAGGGTGGGCCAGTACGAAGCAACAAATCGAAGAAAGCATGAAAAAGGCAGCAGTCGAAGTGCTCCGCAACCGCTATTCGATAAGGACCGCGTCGAGGGTGTTTGCAATTCCTTATAAGATGCTCCACGTTTACGTCAATCGCATTGAACAAGGATTAGACTCTTATCCGAATCCTGCATCAAACACTTGATCCCCAACTCAAGATTGACTGCATCGAATTGCTGATTACGATAAAATCAGCTGTATGGATTTTAATGAAAATTGTTGAAATAATTCTTCCATCAATCCTGCACTTAGTTCAACATTAAAAAAGATATGTTTCAAAAATTGGGACGCAAAGATGGAGTCCGAGGAGATAATGGCTCAGCGGCGGTTTTTGATTTTGATGGCGTTCGGAACGTTCGGTCTAGGAGTGGATTAATTAGTTGACAAATTGACGTTGAAAGTACGAAAGATGGTGAGAGACTTGGACGTTGAGTAGCTCGAACAAATGCCCGAGACTTTACACTCGATGCCAAAAAATGCACCCAACAAAATGGACATTTTTTATTAATAATTGATAACGATTACATGTATTTCTCTACCAAATTTCATTTAAATCCACACAGCCATTCTGCTTTTTTCACTCTGTTGCTTCTATGTTGTTACCAAACTTGGCTGGTTTAGTTTTTTGAATACCAATTCTACATACATGTATTACATACATACGTATAGGTGTTTCATTGAATGTACTTTGCAAAAATGAGTTCCTCATGGGATAAAAATTTTAAGATTTTCAAGTAAGAAAAGTTGAAAATGATATATTAATTGATGTAAGAAAAGTTGAAAATGATAAGATCATTGAAGTATGAAAAGTTGAAAATGGTATATCATTGAAGTAAGAAAAGTTAAAAATGATAAGGTCGAGCAAGAAAAGTTGAAAATAATACTTTTGTTGATGTAGTTGATGTAAGAAAAGTTGAAAAGGAGAAAGTTAAGTAAGAAAGTTGAAAATGATAAGATCATTGAAGTACGAAAAGTTGAAAATCATAGGATCATTGAAGTATAACATAAGTTTTAAGCCTTGTTCGCACAGACACCTAAAAGTCAGTTAAAAGCATTCGCACGACTCACCTAACTCTTAACTCACATAATTCCACAATAGGCGATTATCCATTGCTTAGGGATAAAAGACAATATCATGGCAATTACTGGACTGGATAGTGTGACATCACAGCACATCACAATAACTTAGGAGTCTCTTAACTTTAGGAGTCTCCTCTCCTAGCTAAGAGAAGTTTTTTAGGAGAGCTGCATTCGCACGTCCACTTAAGTGAGTCTCTCCTATTTTTTTCAGACTTAAGAGACACTTAGGTGTCTGAGCGAACAAGGCTTTAAACAGGAAAAAAAGACAAGAATCTAGCTAATCCAATGAACAAATTTCCCTTTCATTTCAGACTACGGTGTCCCGGAAAATCTTCTGATCGAAGTTAAACGTGAAATGCCAGAGCACTTTGAGGCATGCTTAGACGCATTGCAGGTAGCGCGTAGTACTGTAGTGACGCAGCCACAGAGTGTCGTTGATGTGCGCGGTAGGGACCAAAATGACCGTCTGGTTCGGTGTCCAGACTGCCATCGCTTTTTCAGTCGAAAAGAATCCATGCAGCGCCATTTCCATTTAGCCCATCCTCAATCGTACCAAAGTAAAGAGAAAAAACCCAAACGCAAACGTAAAAAAGTTTAGCGGTACAAGTGGTCAGTAGTAAGTCCACCACCACGCTTCAGTAGGGACACAACTTATGCAGCGTTTTCAAGGACTGCTTTTAAACTTTTAAAACGACACATCTGTCACTTTACCTTATTTTAGTATGCATTAAACCATCTTGCTTTATCTCAAAATGAAATTTTTGTTCAATTGTGTCACTTCTGAAGCGGGGCTGGGGTGCGATATGTGGTTTTGAATATCCAGAGCGTTAATATGATAAAAAAGCCAAAAATTGTTCATTGTCTTCATTCTTCACTTGACATTGGATAAAACATGTCATGTCCTGTTGTTAGTGCATTTCTTGTCTGAAAAATCAGCAGTTAATTTCTTTTTAAGGAAGGATTTTAACTCCGATTTTTGTTTTTGACTCTTCGTAGTAACCACACACCGAAAAGAGATGCATTTGGATAATCCGTAAATATCGAAACATCGATATTGATATCGATATTGATATTTTCAAATATTTTTTGTAAATCCATTTCTTTTCGATGTGGGATGATTCACAGTATCTATACCTGAGGCTCTATAGTTTCTATAAATGCAATAATTGAAGAATACAAATAAATCAATAGTTTAAAAATAGTAAAAGTGCAAATAGAATATTCCTTACAGTAGTTTGATTAAACAAAAATAGTCAGAATTTTAAAATTTTACAAAAAGGAATTTATTATTTGAAAATTTTGAACAGTTTCCGAGGAGAGTTTTGCAAAATTTCCAACAGATTCTGAGGACAAATTGACAAGATTCTCAACCTTTTCAGACTACAAAATTTACATTTTCCGAGTACAAATTTGCAAAACTTTCAAGGGAGGTAAAGCGTTTCATCTAGAAGTTATAATTTTTCCTTAATAAAAAAAATACAAATAAATCAATAATTTAATACTAGTAAACGAACAAATAGAACATTCTTCAGTTTGATTAAACAGAAATAAAAGTCAGAATTTGTAAAGTGTATAAAAATGAACAGATTTAGCTAGACGAGTTGTACTTTGGGGGATGGGGGAATGAAGGGGGGGGAGGGGGGGTTGAACTAAATCCAGATGTTATAATTCTTCCTTAATAAGAAAATATGTATTATAATGGTTAGCATTTTGGGAACGGATTTAATTCCATTGTGCAATTTTAGATCGCTAATAGTTGCAATATTTGAGGTTTGTAATCACATTACTGTGCCAATTAAAATTTTAGAAACTAGTTTATCGTTTAGGTGTCAAATTAGACGCAAATGTCTCTTCTTGCAATACTTCATTTCAACGCATTGTATTACATTTCATTTTTATAATGGACATAATCTACTTTTCTTTGATTCCACAATTACCTAGTATTCTGGCACACATTTCTGAGTTACACATTGCATCGTTCGCATATCAACATCATATACTCACATTCGTTATTGTTTGAAAATTCGTTAATTGTGATATTCGTACCGACAGCCATAATATTACTCAATTTACGTTACTTAATTGTATGTGGATATGTATTAAAAAGCCAACCAGAAATCCTGATTGGTTTTGGACGTATGACGATAATAAAACTTAATAAACAAATAATTGCGTCGATAAATGAATCTTTACTTTATTTGTAGGGCATCATTTCTGAACATTTAATGTTATATATCCGTACCAATTACGAACATTCCGTAATTGTTAATGATATAATTATTAAACTATATAATATAGTGATCCATTATCCGTGGGAACTTTTCGAAGAAAAATTTTAGGCATAACATGTTTTTTTTTAAATAATGTTTGACCAATTTTGAAATTTTTAATAATTTTTTTATCGAAATAATGAAGGAAATTAACTATAAATAATAACAACTAAGAATTTGATAAATTATATATTTTAAAATTACTGTGAAACCTGGAAAAGTGACCACCTGTTTATGTTGACCACTTTTCAGTCAGTGTATTGGTTTTTTGAGTGTACATTTCCTGCATAAAAATTCCCTCTGTAGTGACCACCTGTGTACAGTGACCAACATTGCATTTTTTTGGTGGTCACTCTTAACAGGTTTTACTGTAATTAAAAAAATTGTTTCCCGATGCACGTATCGACCACTAGATGACCCTTTTTTGGAAATTTCAATTTTATAATTCCAATGCTTTTTTTGTGGATATACTACTATCTTCGAAAAATGCTCATGGGTCACAGGTAGGCCCTCTCAGATGCAAAAAAAAGAGTGTTTTAAAGCCTAACTTTGACTTTTTTTTTCCTAATTTCCATGCTAAAAAATTCCAAAATGAATAATTTCTTCTTTGAATTTTTGATTTCATTGCAGAAATTCCGGTTTTAGAATTGGTGCAAACGCAAATGATCCAAGGCTTCCCCCTGGTGTGTGCGAAATGCAACAGTTCATTTATTTCGCCCGCTACATTAATTAGACATCAAAAATACAGTAGGTGCAGCGACATAAACGAATTATTTGAATGCCCCGCATGTTCAAAAAGTTTCTGCCGAAAAGATTCCATGCAACGACATTACAATTCCGCTCATAAGGCAACCGTCTTAGACGACGTTTTAATTTTCAATGAGGAATCATTTCAAGATCCATAAACTTCACATTTTATTCGGTGTAATGTCATTCTCTAAAAGTATTTTAACTTTTGTCATGCCAGCTATTTGATATGCTATTTGTACGTGATTGTCAATGTCAATAAATCCACACTTATGATTTTATCTTTAATGTTTGGCTACTTGTTGTGTTTGAATTTATTCTTGCAATTATTCTCATCGTGCAGTGTCTTCTGAATCGGCTCAGAATTTCATAATTTGAAATTTTGCTAATTTCTCCTTGAAAACTGTTGGAAATTTTACAAATCTGTAATCGAAAACAGTTGAAACTTATGCAAACTTGTGCTGGAAAAGGTTGGACATCTTGCAAATGTATACTACGAAAACTTGGATATATTTTGCGAATTTGTCCTCGAAAACTGTGTACAATTTTGCCGCCAATTTGTGCTCGGAAACTGTTGAAAATTTTGCAAATTTCTCCTTGGAAACTGTTGAAACTTTTAAAAACCTGTACTCGAAAACAGTTGAAAATTTTGCAAACTTGTGTTGGAAATCTTGCAAATTTATGCTACGAAAACTTTGCATATTTTTCAAATTTGTCCTCGAAAACTGGTTAAAATTTTGCCAATTTGCACTCGGAAACTGTTGAAAATGTCGCAAATTTATCCTCGGAATAAGTAAAAAAAAACTTTGAAAATACAAGCATGTCCACTGAAACATGTACTCGGAGGACATACTTGTATTTACAAAGCTTTTTAACTTATTCCGAGGAAAAAATTGTACAATGTTTTAAATATATCCTTTAACTTAACATGCTATCAAATCCATTATTTTAGGCAGAACATTATGAAACTTTGTGAAATGAATTTGCTCATCATGATCTCGTAACATACTGAAAGATTTTGAGAATCGACGACATGTAAAAAAAGGACACATTTTAAACACTACGAGTTTCTTATAACGACAGGTGTTAATTTGAACACAATATATGAATCAGTTTCTACTATAAGGTTCTAAGTCATACAATGTTTTTGTATTATAAAAGCTATAATTGCATTGCTCCAAATGCATCTTGATAAAGATTTCTTATAAGAAAAACTGCATACATTATATTTAAGTCAGCTGTTTTAAGTTAATTTTGTTAAGATTTTGAGATAATGACAGGTATAGTGATTCCTTTAAGTGATACGTTCCTAAACCATATAATTAAAGGCTCTATAAAATCGTAAAGCAAATAAAAAGGTTCCGAATCATTCGCTTAAATCCTTTTTGTTCACGTTGCAAAACTACTGAAAGCAAACTAAAAGGTTCTAAGACGATTCCAAAGCCTTATACCCACAATGGTAATAATTATCCAAACTTCTGATGGCAAACTAAAATATTTTAAGTTTAATTTATAGTTATGGTGCGCTGACTTCTAACCTTTTATTATCCCATATCATTCATATTGCATTTAGATGTAGATGTCAATGTCCATTTGACTAATAAATGTTGTGCTCCGGTTGTCATTTACTACTGCTACATTATGGATTTGAGATTAATACTGTTGTTGCGTGCTCCCAACAGGATTGTTGAAAGCATTTCGTGTCCACTTATCAACACGAAATGTTTTGGTAAAATGATAACGACTTCTGTTTGTTGATTTGGTCGCTTAACTAAACATGAGATAGCCAATGTCACGCACAAATGACCTTGGGAGGATTAAGCAGAATTGGCCAAAAACTAACATTTTCTGAACCGGTTCGCAGTGCATGCATGCTCATTTCGAAAAACAAATTATAGAAATATATTTTCATACGCATTTTTTGAAATAAAAATGTTTATGAAACTACATTTCTCTTAATATACCGGTATTTAAAAGTTATTAAGCAAATATATGCATGTATATAGATTAGAACATCCGAGTTATTTCCAATTATCGCGTGCAAATGTATTTTTAAATACATTTTCCTAAGGTTTTTTAAATACATTTTCCTAAGGTTTTTTAAATACATTTTCCTAAGGTTTCTTAAATACATTTTCCTAAGGTTTTTTAAATACATTTTCTTAAGTACTGTAAATATAAATATGTTTTAAAATGTATTTAAAAATATCCAAAAAAATGAACTCTTCTGATGGCGATTAATAAGATATTATACAATATCGATATTTATCCGCGTTACGATTTTCAAAAATGTATTGGAACAATCCATAATCAAAACCTATTTGTGAATACATACTTTAAAATCTTTTTTAAAATGTACATTTTCTTCATATTGCATCGTTGAATAATGCTTTTTTTAAAAATGCATTATAGATAGGTTTAGATAGGCTTTGGAAAATGCTGATTATATTTACCTAAATGGATTTGTAGTGCATTGCTATAAATTACCTTATAAAATATGTTTTCTTTCAAATATATTTTACAAAAACATAAATTGAATGCATTTTTTTTTTAAAAACTATGTTATACATTGTAGTAAATGACTTTGAAATATATTTTGCGTGTCAAAAATATATTTTAAATGTTTCACGAGGTATTTTTATTTAGACGTGGGATGATCAGAAATTTCGGGATTATGAAATGTGTTGAAGTGCCCAAAATAACAGAGGCCAAACATCAGTTCGATATTCGTTAAATGCAGTAGGATTTGGAAAATTTCTAATGAAAAACTTACTTTTAAAATAATCTTGTTGGTTGTCTGTTTTGGTGCGGTTGCATCAGATTTCACTATGATGATGGCACCGTTCCAGAATGGACAAACTCTCCAGGCCTAAAAAAGTGAGGAAAATATTGTTAGCATGACATATGTTTTCATGTAATGTACAGTATATTATATAGAAGTTCTATGCCATAAATGAAATTTGCATTCAGTTTGTTGTAGGTTTTGATCACACCTACATGTACTAAATCACACCTACATTTTTGAAATTTTGTTCTTATTTATATAAAACATTTCCATAACTCTTTGATAACTTTTATGCCTTGACTCGCAACATTATTCTCCGAATTCTAAAATTATTAAGGGGCCATTCAAAAAGGACGTCCCCAAAATTTGCCCAAAATTAGACTTCCCCCCTACCTCCTGTCCGCATTGTGTCCGGCCATTCAGGACCCTCTCTCCCCATTCGGACGTCCGAAACTTTAAAAAAAATATTACATTCGGAAAATTGTAGAAGTTTTATGAAATTTATACTCTGAAAAGGTAAATTTTGTAGTCTGAAAAGGTTTTGTCAATTTGTCCTGAGAATCGGTTTGAAATTTTTCAAAATTCTCCTCGGAAACTGTTGAAAGTTTTACAAATCTGTACTCGAAAACCGTTGAAAATGTTGAAGATTTGTCCTTTCGAAAACGTAGTAAATGTTGCAAATTTGTCCGCGTGAAAACATGGGAAAATTTGTAAAGATGTCCTCGGAAAATGTTCGAGAAAAATGAAAATTTTGCAAATTTACACTGGAAAAATTTTTAAGTTAGCAAATGGACCTTGAGCTTTTAAGATCTCTGACTTTTCTAGGTTTTCCAGGAATGGCTTTACTGGCTTTTGCAATTTATAACCCACCTACGCGATATTGAGCTCAATTTCCATTTTAATTTGGGAACTGATTTTATTTGGCAGTTTTTTTCAAGTGGACGTCCGAGTTGGTCATACCCCCTCCCTCCCCTGTCCACATTGTGCCCGTGACTCAATTCCTATCCCCTACACGAGGACGTCCTTTTTTAAAGTCCCCCTAAGAGGACATCGTGTGTACAAATTAGTATAATGGTAATAAATAATGTTAGGGTTACTGAAAAAAATCCATTGCCTACACTGCTCAGTCCAACTTTTTATCAAATTAGCAATGGACAAGTCAAAGACTGAGTATCACCAGACCGATGAACAGGACATAAAACCCACTCTCGGAAGCATCGATGGCGCTTGTAGCATCCCAGAACAGAATATCGAACTCAACCAAATGCGAGATATATTCGACGATTGGTGCCAAATTTCGGGTATTAAAACAGAGGTCACCACGAACGTCGATACGAGGTAAATATCGTAGATTATATAGTAATACAGTAAAACCTGTTAAGAGTGACCACCAAAAAAAATGCTATGTTGGTCACTGTACATAGGTAGTATGCAAAAAATGCCTGAATTAAAATAATGAACATGTAGACTGTAATACACATAGTAAAACACCACAAAACCAAAAAAGTACAGAATCATCATGTCCAAGGGTTTAAGCAAGATGTAACGTGACTCATCCGTTATCTGGTCACTTTTTAAGGTACATTGGAAATGTAGAAATTGCCAAAAGACTACACACACTAGTCACTGGTCACTATACAGAGAATTTTTACGAAGCAAATGTGCACTAAAAAAAAAAACAATACTCAAAAATTTGGTCAATATAAACAGGTGGTCACCATTCAGAGGTGGTCACTATTCCAGGTTTTACTGTCAAATCAAAAATAATAGCATGAAAAACACGTAAATAAGAGATCCGCGAGTAAGATATTTACAAAAACCGTTTAACTAACACGATCTAGAGATTTAAAAATATAAATACAGTAACCCGGAAAAGTGACCACCTTTGAATGGTGAGCACCTTTAAATTTTGACCCCTTTTTAACGTTTTTTTTTCTTTCGTAAAAATTCTCTGTATAGTGACCACCTGTCTATTGTGTGCAGTGACCAGAGTGTGTTGTCTTTTTTGCAATTTTTACATTGCCAAAGTACCTTATAAAGTGACCAGATAACAGATGAGTCACCTTACATCCTGCTTCAACCCAGCGGTTCTCAAATAATTCAGTCAATCATGTTTAATGTTCAGATCGAAAAAATCAGTGAAAACATATGATCATATGAAGCAAAAAGCGTTTAAAACAAGGAAAACTAGATAATTTTTTTCTTTAAAAAAACCAAATGTTTAATAAGGCAATAAATAATTAAATATACTGTATGTAATCCACATGGACATGATGATTCTGTACTTTTTTGTTTTGTGCATTTTTACTACATGTATTACAGTCTACATGTACGAGTAAAGTGTACATGTTCATTTTTATTTAATTCAGGCATTCTTTATATAGTGACCACCTGTGTACAGTAACCAACATTGCATTTTTTTTTGCTAGTCACTCTTAACATGTTTTACTGTAATTTAAAAAAAAACTCTTTAATTTTAAATTATTAAAAAATATTCGCTTAAAATTTGAAAAACCTCCATTTTTACTATTAAATTATTCCTTGTTTAGTTAGTTATAATAATGCAAAATTTAGATTAAAATAACCGTTTGTATTTATTTAAAAACAACCGTATTTTTAAATTTAAACCATTAAAAAATATTTAGTTATAATAATGCAAAATTTATTTTAAATTTAAACCATTAAAAAATATCGTTTGCCAATTTTAAATGAGCTAAAAATGATTAAAAAAACTTAAAAAGTAAAAAGTAAATGTTTAAAAGTAAAATGTTGGAAATTATAAGATTTCAAACCCCCCCAAAACTATGTTCTAAGTCATTGAAAGTCAATGAAATTGCAGGAATTTTTTGAGCAAACTGGTTGTTGTCGAGCATGACGAACAATTTCCTTTTTTTTGGTTCATCATTCATCGTTGCGTCTAATTAAAAGTATATTAAACTCCCTGCTGCTATGTTTTTTTTCTCTGTTTTTCATTAATCGTAACAATAGCTTAATATCGAACAGAAGCTCATTTCTTTTTAAAAGAATAATTGCGTCTCCTGTTGGATGACGACGTGATTCAATTCATTTCTCAACGGGAGACTTTAAGGGTGAGGGGGGTGAGGGGGTCTTAGGGGGGTATGGGGCCCAACAATGTACTTATCTCAAAACCTTGTACTTAGGCCAGAGGGTGCGTATAACGACATCGACGCTATCTTGAATCGGGATGATATTGAAGTTTACTCCTCGTTTCCACCATTTTTAATATTTTGACAAAATAGTACGTCTCGATGCTTGCGTTTTGTATGGAAAGTTAATTAAAAATGATTTTTACTAATAATTTTGAAGTTGCATCGAAATTTTGGCCATTTTTACCGCACTGTAGACAATATGTAGTGTTTGGAAACTTAAGATAACTTCTGGATAATATGTGCATGAATAATTTTAAAATTCAAACCAAATTTCAACAACTCGGACAAGTTTTGGACAATTTGGAATATTCCGTCTTTATTTATATACATGTACTTTGTTGGAAATTTTTGTTGAAATTACGTTTGAGTTAAAAACGCCAAAACGTGTTTTCGACGCCATCTTGACTTGGGATGCTAAAGAGTCTAAAGTTAATCGTCATCGAGACTTTCCAATTTTGATAATGATTTTGATAGAATGCTTGGAGTAACGGGAGAACTTTTAAGAATTAATAGATTTTGCCGTTGATTTGGATTGGTTTAGTTTGTTGTTTTTTTGTGTGGAAAATTTTCGCGAAATAATAACTCCCCGCCATCTTGATATGGGAGGCTAATGTTGACGGTTTTTAACAACATATTTGGACGTTTTGTTCTATAATGGTCAAAATTACATTACCGTTTCAACGTTAGTTTTCAAGAGTACATTACAGTAAAACCTGGAAAAGTGACCACCCACCTTTGAATGGTGACCACCCGTTTATGTTGACCACTTTTTAGTGTTTTGTTTTTTTCTAGCGTACATGTATATACATTTCCTTCATAAAAATTCTCCGTATAGTGACCACCGTTCTATTGTGTACAGTGACCAGTGTGTGTTGTCTTTTTGGCAATTTTTACATTGCCAATGTACCTTATAAAGTGACCAGATAACGGATGAGTCACGTTAGATCCTGCTTTTACCCCAGTGGTTCTCAAATAATTCAGCCAATCATGTTATTCAGATCGAATGATTCACTGAAAACATGATCATAAAAAGCAAAAAGCATTTAAAACAAGGATAAATTGATAAATGTTTTTCAAAAAAAAATGTGTAATACTGTATGTAATGCACATGGACATGGTGATTCTGTACTTTTTTTGGTTTTGTGGTTTTTTACTTCATGTATTACAGTCTACATGTACAAGTACAGTGTACGTGTTCATTATTTTAATTTAATTCAGGCATTCTTTGTATAGTGACCATCTGTGTACAGTGACCAACATTGCATTTTTTTTGATAGTCACTTTTAGCAGGTTTTACTGTAGATATCATATCTTTATATCTTTTGGCAGTATATATAGTGCCAGACAGTTGTCCTGTAAGACAGTGCTCACTGTCGAGGATATGGCTTCTTTTGAAGACAGAGCCCTGATGAGATATGCACCTATAGCGTTAACCCCTGTGTTTGAGAAAGTGACAGTAGTTTATAGACAGCTTAAATTAATTGGCTTTTGAGACAGTCGGAAAGACAGTGTCTTCACGTGTCATATAGCGAGGATAGCTTGTTGTACATAGTACAATGCCAAATTTTAGACAGTAGTTGAATTGCACCAAGGTTCGAGCAAAATCCAGATGTTCGTTACACAGGGTCTCCCCGTTACTGGAAAAGTCAGGGAACTTGAAAATGTCTGGATTGTCAGGGAAATTCAATGTTTTAATGTTGTCACAAACCGAAATTAATGCTTCTAATACATGTAAATGGTTAGGAAATATTTAAAAAAAAAGTTAAAAAGTTTCTGAACACAAGTTTGTAAAATTTTCAAGATTCCGAGGAGACATTTTCAATTTTCCAAAGATTCCGAGGGAAAATTTAAAAAAATTCCAGGTAGAAATTTGAAAATTATTCTAAATCTGCGAAAATTTCCTACCGTTACTGACCGTTACAGTAACCTTAACATGACCGTTACTGTCATGGCCGACTTAACCTATGAACTATCCCAGCATTCGCCCAGAGGAATTGTGGGAAACCGTGAAAAACCACAATCGAGGATAGCCGACACGGGATTCGAACCCGGGTCTACCGAATGCGAGGCGAGAATGCTAACCACTCAGCCACCTAGCTCGGTATTAAAAGAAAACTTAGTACAGTTTGTAAAATTTTCAACAGTTTCCGAGGACAATTTTGCAAAATTTTCCAAAAAATACGAGGAAAAATTTTCAAAAGTTTTCAAAGATTTCGAGAAGAAATATCAAACTTTTCTAAACATTCCGAGGATTGTAAAATTTTTAACCGTTTTCGAGGAAAAATTTGCGAAATTTTCCAAAGATTCCGAGGTAAAATTTTCAATATTTTTAAAAGATTCCTGGGCGATTTTGAGGAGAAGTTTATAACCGTTTCTGAGTTCATATTTGCTAAATTTCCACCCGTTTCTGAGTACAAATTTGAAAAATTTCCAACCATTTTGAGTACAAGTTTGAAAAATTTCCAACCTGTTCAGAGATCAAATTTGCAAAATTTCCAACAATTTAGATTGCAAATTATCTAAACTTTCAACATGTAAGCCTATCGAAAACAAATTAGTAGCATTTTACAAAAAATTTGTCATGCGACTTTTTTTAAATTTTCAAACTTATCCTATGTTAATTTTGAAAATTTCCCTACGTTCATTTTGAAAATTTTTTAACACAACTGGAAAATTCAAGGAATTAAGTTAAATATGAAATAATCAGGGGAATTCAACGAATTATGGCGATAAAAAATTAATATTACTACAAGTTTAGCTCAGGATCCATTTTCCAAGAAGAAATTTGCCAAAATTTTCCACATTTTCGGAGTACAGATTTGCAAAATTTTCCACGTTTTCCAAATATTAATTTACACAATTGTCCTCGTTTTCTGAGTTTTAATTTGCAAAATTTACCTTGTTTCCACAGTACAATTTTACAAAATTTTCTACATTTTTCGAATAGAAAATTGCAAATTTTTCCACGTTTTCCGAGAACGAATTAGCAAAATATTTCACGTTTTCAGTGCACAAATTTTCAAAATTATACAAATTGCGAGTACAAATTTCTCACATTTTCCGAGGACAATATTGCAAAATTTCCTAGTTTTTCCGTGCACAAATTTGTAACATTTTCCGAAAACAAAATTTTCCAATTTTTAAACATTTTCATGCAATTTTTAACTTTTTAAAAAAAAAAACATTTCTATGTAAATTTTCAAAATTGTAGCTAGTGAATTTAAAAAAAAAATATTATCCATTGTCAATTTAGGAAAATATGTCAATTTTTCACGTTATCATTGCTCAGGGAAAGATTTTTAAACTTGTAAAAGTCAGGGAAGTTAAAAATGAAATTTCTGGGAGAACTTTTGTCGAGAAAACAGTGTCTTGACAACAAATAAAAAGGATATTCCAAACATACGGATTCAAATTCAAATCAAACCATTACATAACTAACTCGTCGCCTTTGCCAAAGACAAAGATTCCCTTCGGGGTCCCATCGCCTTAACCAGACTTTGGTTCGAAAGAATTTCGGTCATGGCCGATTTAACCTATGAACTATCCCAGCATTCGCCCAGAGGAATTGTGGGAAACCATGAAAAGCCACAATCGAGGATAGCCGACACGGGATTCGAACCCGGGTCTACCGAATGCCAGGCGAGAATGCTAACCACTCAGCCACCTAGCTCGGTATCAAACGGAAAACGCAGTACAGTAAAACCTGTAAAGGTAACCACCTTTGAATGGTGACCACCTGTTTATGTTGACCACTTTTTAGTTTATGGATTTTTCTAGCCTACATTTCCTTCATAACAATTCTCTGTAGAGTAACCAGTGACCACCTGTCCATTGTGTACAGTGACCAGTGTGTGTTTTTGTTTTTTTTTGCAATTTTTGCATTGCTAATGTACCTTAATAAGTGACCAACCAGATAACGGATGAGTCACGTTACATCTTGCTTTAACCTTTGACATGATGATTCTGTACTTTTTTTTGGTTTTGTGGTTTTTTAGTATGTGCATTACAGTCTACATGTACAAGTGCATTGTACGTGTTCTTTTTAATTTAATTCAGCCATTCTTTGTATAGTGATTACCTGTGTACAGTGACCAACATAGCATTTTTTTGGTGGTCACACCTTCGCTTCAAAAATGACAAAACTCAACATATTTTTATTTTATTTTTAGGTAAAGCAAGTTTCCAAATAAACTACTACTTGTATCATTTAGCCTAGTAAACTCTGATAAGTTAAGATGTGTCCTTTTTACTGAACATACCGTAGATGTCGTTTTGCCTGAATTGATACCGTTTAAAATCGGAAATTCCATTTATTTTGAGTTGTGTCACTTCTGATGCGGTGTGCGTGCGGTTTATTAAACTACTGTCATTTAGCCAATTAACCTCTGATCAGATAAGATGTGTCGTTTTTACTAAACATAGATGTCGCTTCGCCTAAATTGATACCGTCATAAATCGGAAATTCAATTTATTTTGAGTTGTGTCACTTTCTGAAGCGGTGTGCGGTTTACTAAACTACCGTCATTTATCCGATTAACCTCTGATAAGCTAAGATGTGTCGTTTTTACTGAATATAGATGTCGTTTCGCCTTAATTGATACCGTCATAAATTGGAAAGTTCCTTCATTTTGAGTTGTGTCACTTTCTGAATCAATATAAATGTCGTTTCGCCTGAATTGATACCGTCATAAATTGGAAAGTTCCTTCATTTTGAGTTGTGTCACTTCTGAAGCGAGGTGCGGTTTATTAATTTACTGTCATTCAG
Organism: Megaphyllum sjaelandicum; assembly: GCA_034698745.1. Lineage (NCBI taxonomy): Eukaryota > Metazoa > Arthropoda > Diplopoda > Julida > Julidae > Megaphyllum > Megaphyllum sjaelandicum. The sequence continues at coordinate 11,826 of JAQGBX010000434.1, read as the reverse complement.
ACGATTAACCTCTGATAAGCTTAAATGTGTCGTTTTTACTGAACATTGATGTCGTTACGCCTGAATTGATACCGTCTTAAATCGTAAATTTCATTTATTTTGAGTTGTGTCACTTTCTAAATCGGTGTGCGGTTTATTAAACTACTGTAATTTAGTTAATTGAACTCTGATAAGCTTAAATGTGTCGTTTTTACTTAATATAAATGTCAATTTATTTTGAGTTGTGTCACTTCTGAAGCGAGGTGCGGTTTATTAAACTACTGTCATTCAGACGATTAACCTCTGATAAGCTTAAATGTGTCGTTTTTACTGAACATTGATGTCGTTTTTACTGAATTGAGACCGTCTTAAATCGGAAGTTTACTTCATTTTGAGTGAGTTGTGTCACTTTCTGAATCAAGGGTGCGTTAAGGAACGCGTGCCTGTCCCTATAGGAAGTACTTATCCAATTAAAGAGCCACTTAAGTGGGTGGGGAAGCATATGCTTAACAAACCATTAAGTTAAACCGTACGTAACGAATTGGGGGTGTAGTTTAACTGACCAATACTGACCACTTCCTATTCTATTTCCTCGTTCTTAATTGTTTTTATTTTTGTTCTAGTAGTTCTATAAAATAATGCAATTATCAGTTGCTTGAACTTTCAATTTTGGTAATTTTTTCTAATTGGCTAATCAATGAGCATCGCTCTAAAGTGACCACTGGCTACTCGCCCATCCAATGACCCTCTTTTAATTCCATTTTCCCGGTTTTCCTAATCTACGATTAGCCTTAACGAGCACTGGCGCCACCGGTGAGACTTGTTTATTTTGGGCAAGACTATAAAAGCTTATCAAACATTAAAAGTTTTAAATTTAGGACTTGTTTTGATGTTGAGTTTTTTTAGAAATAATGCAAAAGTTTTAAAAATTTGACGAATCAATTTTTTAAAACTATAACAAAATTGCTTTATATTTGTTCCTATTAATCTATACAAATTAATATTAAAATTTGATGTATGTCATTGCATCTTATATGGCGAGGTATTTTTTTAAATTTCAGAAAATTAATCATGAGCAAATGCTTATATCCAGAGTAAGCTTGAGCAGTTGCTAAACATTGTAAATGCAGTTTTCGACTCGAAACTCGAGTTTAAAGGGTTTTAAATTTAAAATCCTGAAATGTGACTTTAGGTCTTGGAAATCCACAATTAAGTATTGGAATTTCAGAAAATTGATCATGAGCAAATGCTTGTATCCAGATTTCTTGAGTATATGCTGACATTTGTAAATGCAATTTTCGACTCGAAACTCGAGTTTAAAGTCTTGTAACTCGAATTTAAAATCCTGAAACGCGACTTTAAGTCATGAAACTCAAATTTTATTCTTGAAACTCCAGTTTAAGATCTTGAAGAAATTCGTAAACTATAATTTAATTTGAATTCGAATTTCAGGACTTTAAGTCCTAAATTCACAGTTTAAATTCTTGAATCTCGAGTTTAAAGTCTTGAAACTATAGATTTGAAATCAGGAAACTCAAACTGTATTCTTGAAACTTAATTTTATTCATGAAACTCAAATTTTGTTCATAAAACTACAGTTTAATATTTTGAAGAATATATAAAGTCCTTAAATTAGAATTTAAGCCATGAAACTTATTATTTATTCAGGAAATTTAAATTGAAGTAAACGTAGTCGGAACTTCGAATTTACGTCTGAAACTCGTGTTGAATTTTTTGAAATTCGTGTTTAAAACTGGTGTTTAAAATTTCTAAATATTGAGTTGTACATCCTGAAATTCAAATTTTTAGTCATAAAACTCAAATTTTATTCATGCAATTTAAATTTAAAGTAAATTTAATCGAAAATTCGAAATTGCGTCCTGAAATTCGTGTTTTTTTTATATCCAGAAACTCGAATTTAAAATCTTAAAATTCGAATTGAAGTCCTGAAATTCGTGTTTAAAATTCCTGAAATTCGAGGGTTATGTCCTAATACTCGAATTTAAAATCTAGAAATTCGAATTGAAGTCCTGAAATTAGTGTTAAAAATTCCTAAAATTCGAGTGTTATGTCCTGAAACTCGATTTTAAAATCTTGAAATTCGAATTGAAGTCCTGAAATTCGTGTTTAAAATTCCTAAAATTCGAGTGTTATGTCCTGAAACTCAATCGATTTTAAAATCTTGAAATTCAAATTAAAGTCCTGAAATTCGTGTTTAAACGTCCTGAAATTCGAGGGTTATGTCCTAATACTCGAATTTAAAATCTAGAAATTCGAATTGAAGTCCGGAAATTCGTGTTTAAAACTCCTAAAATTCGAGCTTTCTATCCAGAATCTCGAATTTAAAATCTCGACAAGCAAGTTTTGAAATGGAAATCCTGAGACTCACCCTAGCTTCCAGATTCTCCAATTTTGTAATCCTTGGTTTCAAGGCTTGCGTGGTCAAGCTGGAATGATGATGATGATGATGGTAGCCATTAACCTGCAACGGAATAACAAATCACTAACTGGACTCGATGATGACCGTTGGTCAAGAATAATATCCAAAATGTTGAGAATTTCTCGAAGAGCTGCCCAACTTTCGACTTGAACAGGTGCTAACAAAATGACTTTCGAAAATAGCACACATCTCAAACGCTCATTTTGCCACAACACAATGTAACAAGAACAACAATAACAACAACAATAACAAACAACAACGCCAGCAGAAGCGAGACCGTTTTTATTGTTATTATTGAAAATTAAGAGTCTTTCTCAGCTGAGATCAGCTGAGCGTTAACTCGGTATTTGAGTCATTGAAAATAGTTTCATTCTTCCACATTAAAAGAATCAAAAAAAAATTTCAAAAAATTCTATAAAAAAAATATATTTGAAAAAAAGGTTGAACTCGATTCTTTGAATTTTCGATTTGCGAGTCATCTTCCTGATTGCTTCTGACTGATGGCTGAACAAAAAGGCCGAATTGTATGCCTATATAAGATTAGGGTTTTTTTTAAAGTTTTAACAGCGTTTGCAAGGTTCCCCCAGACCTGGAAAACCTGGATAATTCAGGGAAGTTGAAAATGTCCTGGAAAAGTCAGGGAAGAATGGTTTACTTTGAAAAAGTCAGGGAAATTCAACGCAGTCACGGCGATCCAAAATTAATACTTCTACGAGGTTAGCTCAGGGACCATTTTCCGAGTAGAAATTTGCAAAAAATTTGCCACATTTTCGGAGTTCAGATTTGCAAAATTTTTCACGTTTTCCACCTACAAATTTACACAATTATTCACGTTTTCTTAGTATTAATTTGCAAAATTTTTAACAGTGTCTAAGTACAAATTTGCAATATTTTCTACAGTATCCGAGGACAAATTTGCAAAATTTTTATGCTATTCTGAGGATAAATTTGCAAAAATGTCAACAGTTTTAGAGTACAAATTTGCAATATTTTAACACTTATCTGAGGATAAATTGACAAGATTTTCAACAGTTTTCGAGAAAAGATTTGTAAATTTTTCAGTCTAGAAGGAGAAATTTGCAACATTTTCTATATTTTTTGAATACAAATTTGTCAAATTAGAAAATCTTGTAAATATCTTTACCTTAAACAAGCCAAGGTAGTACAGTAAAACCTGAAAAAGTGACCACCTGTTTATGTTGACCACTTTTGAATGTATTGTTTTTTTGTAGTTTACATTTCCTTCATAAAAATTCTCTGTAAAGTGATCAGTGACCACCTGTCTATTGTGTACAGTGACCAGTGCGAGTTGTATTTTTTGCAATATTTACATTGCCAATTTACCTTAAAAACTGATTAGATAACGGATTAGTCACGTTGCATCTTGCTTTAACCCTTGGACATGATGATTCTGTACATATTTTGGTTTTGTGGCTTTTTTACTACATGTTTTACAGTCTACATGTATGCGTGCAGTGTACATGTTGATCATTTGGATTTAATTCAGGCATTCTTTGTATAGTGACCACCTGTGTACAGTGACTAACATAACATTTTTTGTTGCTGGTCATTCTTAACAGGTTTTACCGTATTACAGTCTACATGTATAAGAGCAGTGTACATGTTCATCATTTTAATGTAATTCAGGCATTCTTCGTATAGTGACCACCTGTGTACAGTGACCAACATTGCATATTTTTTTCGGTGGCCACTCTTAACAGGTTTTACTGTATCATAAAATGCAAAGTGCAGACATTCGAATTGTTGGTAAGTCTGAATTTCCCCTAATTTTCTGTCGTTCACCTTCCCCCTAACCGGTTAATCAGATTAGCCTAACCGGTTAACCGTTTTTTCGTTATCCACCATAACTAGATGTAAGGAGTTCAAGGCAATGCCACCTGTAAACAAGCACCAATTTTTTACACCTTGGCTCCTAAAATCCACCTGAATTTTGAGGACATCGATAATCATGGCCACCGAAGAGGACTACGCCTCGATGTACACCTTAAATTGGCCCACTCGTATATTCATGCACCTCATTAAAAATGGGTAAGAAGTAACTACCCACCCCACCCTAACCACCAAAAAACCAAAAAAAAAAAAGACTGGCTTCTGTCAGGGAGGGCTGAACAAGAAGTCACTGAAGCAGAAATCGATTAATATTTGCTACTGAGGAAGATTAAATTCCATTTTGAAATTATACGCTTAATGAGCCGAGAGACGTCTGGTGTCAACCCAATATTGGACAAGGAGGCACCTGGGCCAGGGGTACGAGTTCTGGGGGGGGGGAATGTAACGAGGAAGGCATTGAGAAGTTGTTTCCTGACAAGTTGAAAGAGTTTTGGGTAATTGGTAGGCAGTTCCTGGAAAAACTTTGGGAGATTGACGGAGAATTTGTAAAAACAAGTTGGATACAATTGATGAAATAAGTTGAATAACTTTGAAGAAAGATCATAATAAAAGTTAAAAATTTGGCAAAAACGTTCTTGTGAAGGTTGAGAATTGACAAAGTTTTTGTAAAAGTTAAGAATTGGCAGAAATTTTTAGGAAAAAGTTGAGAATTGGCAAAAATGTTCTTGTGAAGGTTGGGAACTGGCAGAAAGTTCTTGGAAAAGTGGAAAATTAGCATAAAATTCTTGTCAAGGCTGAGAATTGGTAAAAATGTTCTTGTCATGGTTGAGAACTGGCACTATAAGTTCTTAAAAAGTTAAAAATTGGCAGAACTTTTTTGGAAAAGTTGAGAATTGGCAAAAACGTTTTTTGTGAAAGTTGAGAACTGGCACAAAGTTCTTTAAAAGTTAAAAAATTGTCAGACATTTTTGGAAAAGTTAAGTATGGGCAAAAACGTTTTTGTGAAAGTTGAGAACTGGCACAATGTTCTTAAAAAGTTAAAAAAAATGGCAGAAATTTTTGGATAAAGTTGAGAATTGGCAAAAACGTTCTTGTGAAAGTTGAGAACTATTGGCAGAAAGTTCTTTAAAAGTTAAAAAATTGGCATAAAATTCTTGTCAAAGTTGAGAATTGGCAAAAAGTTCTTGGAAAAGTTGAAAATTGGCAAAAATGTTCTTATAAATGTTGCGAACTGGCAGAAAGTTCTTGGAAAAGTGAAAATTCGGCATAAAATTTTTGTCAAAGTTAAGAATTGGCAAAAATGTTCTTGTGAATGTTGAGAACTAACACAAAGTTCTTAAAAAGTTAAAAAAAACTGGCAGAAATTATTGGAAAAGTTGAAAATTGGCAGAAACGTTCTTGTGAAAGTTGAGACTTTGGCTAAAAGTTCTTATAAAGTTAAAAATTGGCAGATTTTTTAGAAAAAATGAGAATTGGCAAAAACGTTTTTTGTAAAAGTTGAGAACTGGCAGAAAGTTCTTGGAAAAGTGGAAAATTGGCATAAAATTCTTGTCAAAGTTGAGTATTGGCAAAAATGTTTTTGTGAAAGTTAAGAACTGGCAGAAAGTTCTTGGAAAAGTTGAGAACTGGCAGAAAGTTCTTGTGAAAGTTGAGAACTGGCATAAAAATCTTGGAAAAGTCGAGAACTGGAAGAAAGTTCTTGGAATAGTGGAAAATTGGCATAAAATTCTTGTCAAAGTTGAGAATTGGCAAAAATGTTCTTGTGAACGTTTAGAAGTGTCATAAACATTCTTGGAAAAGTTAAAAATTTGCAAAAACACAAAGGTTTTGTAAAAATTAAAAACTGGCAATACAGTTCTTTTAGAAGTTGAGAGTTGATAAAAAAAAGTTCTTGCAAAAGTTAAGAATTAACAAAGTTTTTGTAAAAGTTAAGATTTTCTTGTAAAAGTCGAGAATTGTCATAAAGTTCTTAAAAAAGTTGAAAATTTTCAAAATAAAAAACAAAGGTTTTGTAAAAATTAAAAAATGGCAAATCAGTTATTTTAGAAGTTGAGAGTTGATAAAAAAAGTTATTGTAAAAGTTGAGAATTGTGACAAAGTTTTTGGCAAAGTTGAAAATTTGCAAAAAAAAAGTTTTGTAAAAGTTGAAAGTTGGCCAAACTTGCCAAACTTTGTGGTTTTTTCTCTACGTGTCTTAAAGTCTACGTGTATAAGTGCAGTGTACATGTTTATTATTTTAAATTAATTCAGGCATTCTTTGTATAGTGATCACCTGCGTACAGTGACCAACATAGCATCTTTTTCATTGTAGTTAGAATCAGTTAGAATTAACATGTAATTCATAAAAAAATATCTAAACGTTGATAAGAAGTTGTCACAAATAATTAACATTTTCCGAATACAAAATTTTTCTTTTTTTAAAAAAAAATTTTCACGCATATTTTTTAAAATTTTCAAAAAAAAAAATTTCTATGTTAATTTTCAAAATTGTTGTTAGTAAATTTAAAAAAAAACATTTTTCAGTGTCAATTTTTGAAAATGTCAATTTTTCACGTTGTCATTGCAGGTCAGGGAAAGTTTTTTAAAACCTTGAAAAGTCTGGGAAGTTAAAAGTTTTGAACTTTTTTGGTTTTGTGGTTTTTTCTACAAATTTACAGTCTACATGTATAAGTGCAGTTTACATGTTCATTCAACATTTTAATTTAATTAGGGCATTCTTTGTATAGTGATCACCTGTGTACAGTGACCAACATAACATCTTTTTTTGGGGGGGTCCCTCTTAACAGGTTTCACCGTAGTTAGAATCACTTAGAATTAGTTAGATTTAACATGAAATCACATGAGTCACATGATGATTCTGAACTTTTTTGGTTTTGTGGGGTTTTTTTCTACACGTATTACAGTCTACGTGTATAAGTGCAGTGTACATATTCATTATTTTAATGTAATTCATTTATTCGTTGCATAGTGACCACCTGTGTACAGTGACCATTATTGCATATTTGTATGGTGCTCACTCTTAACAGGTATTACTGAACATGCATTAGAGTCTACATGTACAAATACAGTGTGCATGTTTATTTTAATTCATGCAGTCTTTGTATAGTGACCACCTGCACGATTATTGCATATTTGTATGCTGGTCACTCTTAACAGGTTTAACTGAATATGCATTATAGTCTACGTGTACAAATACAGCGTGCATGTTAATTTTAATTTAATTCAGACATTCTTTGTACAGTGACTAACATAGCATCTCTTTTGGTGGTCACTCTTAACAGGTTTCACTGTAGTTAGAATCAGTTAGAATTAGTTAGAATTAACATGAAATCACATGAGACACTTGATGATTCTGATCTTTTTTTGATTTTGTGGGTTTTTTCTACATGCATTACAGTCTAAGTGTATAAGTGCAGCGTCCATGTTCATTATTTTAATGTAATTCTGGAATTCTTTGTATAGTGACCAACCGTGTACAGTGACCAACATAGCATTTTTTGTTGGTGGTCACTCTTAACAGGTTTTACTGTATTCGTGGAAAAGTTTGAAGGCTTTATTGTTTAGACTTTTACGTTTTAATTTAATTCAGGCATTCTTTGTATAGTGACCACCCGTGTACAGTGACCAATATTATATTTTTGGTTGGTGGTCATTCTTAACAGGTTTTACTGTACTCGTGGAAAAGTTTGAAGGCTTTATTGTTTAGACTTTCACGTTTTAATTTAATTCAGGCATTCTTTGTAGAGTGACCACCCGTGTACAGTGACCAACATAGCATCTTTTTTGGGGGGGGTCACTCTTAACAGGTTTCACTGTAGTTAGAATCTGTTAGAATTTGTTGGAATTAACATAAAATCACATGAGTCACATGATAATTCTGAACTTTTTTTGGTTTTGTGGTGTTTTTTTTCTACACGTACATGTATTACAGTCTACGTGTATAAGTGCAGTGTACATGTTCATTAATTTAATTCTGGCATTTTTCGTATAGTGACCCCCTGTGTACAGTGACCAACATTGCATCTTTTTTGGTGGTCACTCTTAACAGGTTTTACTGAATATGCATTAGAGTCTACGTGTACAAATACAGTGTGCATGTTTATTTTAATTCAGGCATTCTTTGTATAGTGATCACCTGTGTACAGTGACCAATATAAAAAAATCCAATATTGGTCACTGTACACTGGTGATCACTTTCACGTTTTAATTTAATTCAGGCATTCTTTGTATAGTGACCACCCGTGTACAGTGACCGATATTGGATTTTTTTTGGTGGTCACTCTTAACAGGTTTCACTGTAGTTAGAATTCACTGTTATTAGTATGAAATTCATAAAAAATATATCTAAAAGTTGATAAGAAGTTGTCAGAAATCACCAGAAAAAGTCCTTGAAGAGCACCTCCATGGGCGTCTCGATCTCGGTTTTTCTGGCTTATTGTTTCGTCCAAAAAAAAATCCCCAATAATTAATTCGGCTCGTTCACCGTGCACACGCATGTATATAGGGGAACCCCCTAAAGGAAGGTGGTATAAGGGGGACTTAGGGGGGTACTAGCTGTTGGAAGAAACGGTTGAATGGAGGCTAAATTGGGCAAGGGGTCAGCGCTGGCCAATTCGTGAGCACCTTTTATTAGTCTATCAACCTGATGGCTACTAGCTCTTAAGCAGCACGTTCAGGTTAACCTTTTGTCAGGTTGAGAGCATGGGAAAATCCCTTAGGGCACTCATTTCAAACCATTGCTTGCTGGCTGCATGGCTGCTGTAGCAACTTCTTTTGCCCCCTTCAGTAAAAATGTGATAAGAAATTATTATAACCAGTTATAAAAAAAAAAATTTGAAAAAAAAATTGTGCAACAAAAGATAAAAGGGATGGAGTTAAGGAAGAAAACCGAGTGCGAAATAGCTGCATATATTTAGATATAGTGGACATTGTAAAAAGTGGGCGCCATTCTCGTTATATTAGTATATAGCAGCAGGGGTACTCAGACAGAAGCTTTGCGATTCGTATACGTTCGGTAGTGGTGAAGTTGCGTGCATTTTCATGTTTGGATTTGCACACGTGACTTCACGACTGCTAAAAGTGTCATTTTTCTCGTTATAGTATAGTAGCAGCCGCGTTTTAATATGCGGGGGTACTCATGCAGAAGCTCTGCGAATCGTACGTTCGGTATAGTCTTGAAGTTGCGCGTGTAAAAGGAATGCATTTCTAGATTTAAAAAATGGCGATCATGCAGTCTGAGTTGGGATTTTTTTTTATAGAATAGGCTGTTTGGATTTGCACACGTGACTTCACGACTGCTAAAAGTCTCATTCGTAAAGCTTCTATCTGAGTACCCTCTTATAATATGCAGTATATATGTACATGTATACATGTTCGTGAATTCACGACTGCCAAAAATGTCATTCCTAAAGCATCTGAGTACCCCTTATATATAATGCACGCGTTTTAATTTACGAAGGCCAAAAGTTTCATTCGTAAATGATCTGAGTATCCTTGTATATGGGTACTCAGATCATTTACGAATAAAACTTTTACATATGCATATACATGCGCATGTACAGTACGTGATTTCACGACTGCTAAAAATGCCATTCGTTAAGCGTCTGAGTACCCCTGTTTCTAATACACGTGACTCAATTCACGAAGGCCAAAAGTTTCATTCGTAAATGATTTATCTGAGTACCCCTGTACATTGTATACATGTGCATGCATGTTATGCCTATAGGAGTACTCAGACAGAGGCTCTACAGACGGCACTTTTGATAGTCGTGAAATCACGTGTGTAAAATGATACATGCATTACGTGTAGGGGTACTCAGATAGAAGCTTAACGAATTGTACTTTTGGCAATCGTGGAATTAAATCACACGTGTTATATTTACACTATTTGTTGGGGTACTCAGACACAGCCTAGCTCTAGAAACGGCACTTTTGGAAGTCGCGAAGTCACGTGTTATATTAGACACGTATACGGTATATGTAATATGTGTAGGGGTACTCAGACAGAAACTTTACGAATGGCACTTTTGATATTAAAGTAGTCGTAAAGTCATGTCACGTGTTATATTATGTGTAGGGACATGTGACATAATTTCACGATTGTCAAAAGTGCAATTCGTAAACCAACCATCTGAGTACGAAAGAAACATATGATTAGAAATGTTGCCGCAAAATTTATATGGGGGGAATTCTCCCCGTAATAATTAACAAATTCGTAACATCCGAATGTGAATTCAAGGACATTCAAGGACATTCAAGGACGGGGGGCCTGGAAATGATTTCGCAATAGCCGAAAAATTCGTATTAAGCGAGTTCAAACCTTTTAAATTTTCCAGTCAAAACAAACTTTTGGAAAAATGCGCAGGACCCTCGCCCCCAGTTGCACCTGCTGATGGGGTGAAGGGTCCCAGGGTCACTCCAAACAGGTGTTAAGAAGGGGGGGTAGGGGTGAGGGGGGTAGACCCAGACCCCCGAAAATTCCTCGACTCGATTTAACCTTTTCACTGGGTTTTGGTCCCAATCGAATCCCTAGCACACACACAATGGGTGCATTTTTTGCGCCACCATGGTGCACTGGTCGAAAAATAGTTGTCCCAAAGAGGGAGGGGGGTCAAACTAGAGTTCGAAATGCCAAAAAAACAGGATCGAAACACCATTTTCAACAACAGGTAACCATATAGTTCCCCCTCTCTCATCTTGACCCATCTCTGGTTGAAAGATCAAAGCATTCGGAATGACCTTTGAAGACCTCCAAAACAGGTAAAACCCCTCTTTTTTGCACTTGATATTTAACTTGTTTCTAACCCCCCTTACCCCCCTTTCACCCCCCTCCTTTACTCCCTACCCCCCTCTCCCCCTTTTCTGTTCCGAAGCAATTTCAGGAAAACTCAAATTGCTACTACAAGTAGAAGCAAAAGAGGTACAGGTGGAACCAATTTAAACCCACTGCAGGTAGTCATGTGAGAGGGGAACTAAACGAATTCAAAAGTGAATTCGTGAGTGTGTGTACTTGGACAGGTTGAAGCATCCTTTATCCGAAATTTAACAAATAAATTGGAACCTAATAAAGAGGATTCCCCCAGACCTGGAATACTTGGAAAACACATGGAAAAGTCAGGGAACTTGAAAATGTTAGGGAAGAATGATATGTGTATTTTGAAAAAGTCAAAGAAATTGAAAATGACCTGGAAAAGTCAGGGAAAAATGATATATTTTTATAAAGTCAGGGAACTTGAAAATGAGCTGGAAATGTCAGGGAAGAATAATTTATTTTGAAAAAGTCAGGGAAATTCAACGCAGTCATGGCGTGCTATCCCCTTCAGGCATACTGGTTACAATTGTAACCAGCGAATTCGAATTTAAATTCAGCACAAAAAATAGACATTTGGCTGCACTGCAATGCTTCATTGTATAGAGGAAAAGTCCCTCTTTAAATGCAGGCTTGCAGTGCATCCTACGGGCATTTTTAAGGAAATTATAGCATTTTGAAAACATGGAGCATCATATCTAAGAAATAATTGGTCAAATAACGAAAAAAGGCTTAACAATTGCATTAT